>APFE030304327.1:10651-23123 GCA_000404065.3 Pinus taeda
GATTCTCCGCTCCAATGCGTTGGAAGCACACGCCTTACATGGAGCACCACCTGCCTCGAGAGCTTGCTCTATCCCAGGTCAACTCCTCTTCACCGTGTTGGGACGAGGACACATCCATGAAGAATCCGGAGCACACTACCTATCTAACCGAGCTCATCCACAGATCCCATCGTGATATTACCGAGGCCCACCACCTTCGTTCGACATTCTGAGGATTCATCCACTTGGCTAACTTCGGGGCATGGCTCTGATACCACTTGTAAGGACTCTGGACACCACATATCTCTACAATGGTATGATATTGTCCACTTTGAGCCTAAGCCCTCATCGATTTGCTTTTGGACTTACCCCAAAAGGCCTCATACCAATGGAGATATTTGTCCATCCTTATATACCCATGATCCTCCCCACTTCTAGTCAATGTGGGACTATTGGTCGTATACCCAACACTTCTTACTCAACTTCATTTTAATAGTTATATAAACGAATAACTATTCAACAACATAATATATAACCATCAATATTAATTATAACAATAACATATAATGCATTCATAAACCATGAGCAAGATCATATGAAAATCATATAAAACATAAAGGCACATAAACATATGAGCAACACATAAACCATCATCAATGCATGAGGACACCAGATATTAGGTGGAAACCCTTATGGGAGAAAAACCACCGTACTATGTTCTCTTCTTCTTCTTTATTATTTAAAATTGTCTTTACATCATACGCCAGTCGCCACTAGTATGCAAGGCTCGACTTGTGATGTACACAAGAAACCACTCGCTTCAGGCCACTACCTGACAGAAGCCATCACTTCCACAACTATATGTAGGCCCCAACCTCCAATAGTTTTTCAGGTCACCACCTAAAGGAAGCCACTAATCCCTATAGCAACAAGCCACCACTTGTCACTAAATGCCCCAACCTTCAAACTCTTGTGGAACACCTTTCACACATTTTCATATTGGGCCCATGAAACTTTTCACAAACACAATGGACCTTGTTTCATCAATTTTCATGTTAGACATACATATATCCTCTCTTCTCAATCTGAATACATAACCTTTGTTGACTCAAACCCTAGCTCAAAAATCTCTCTCGTCAATGTACCAACAACACATTGCCAAACCATCAACATAATCACATACATCTCTGCAATATGGAACCTCTCAACAACAAGCAACAATACATAACACTATCAAACTCAACACTCATAGTAGCACCATAAGAAACTCTCTCTCTGCAATACAATTTTTTTCTCAACAACCACATTAATTCACTCTCTATCTTCTCAAACCCTAGCAACACATTTTGATCCAACAACAGATTAATAACAAAAATACTCTAAACCAGTTACAATAGTAGCAACTCTTCTAGTAACACACTAGAGGCATATACATTTTTATGACATATACAAACACAACTCCATCATTCCATGAAACATTGTATTTATATAGGATCGCACAATAATCAAGTTCAATCACCACTTCATGCTACCAATAATCTACATGGGTGAATACATTAGCCTCTAAAGCACACTATGTCTAACCTACCTTAAAACCACAACATGGAAATTTAATCAATTTTCCCAACAATCAAATCAAACTAAATAATCAAATTAATCACATTCCACTTCCTTTGGAGACCCAATCAAACCACTAAACTTGTGATCAAATCAAATCAACTCGTTTCCTCCAAATACCTTGGGAAAGCACATGTTTTATTTTTATTTTGCGCACACAGGATCGTGTACGTGACTTTTCTTAGGGGAAATTGTGTGTGTAGGTGAGCTGCTCACACAAGAGTCACATATAGATTTCAAAACTCAACCTTTTCAATCTGTTCCACCCATATCTGCAACCACCTTCAACACATGCATCATTACACCTCTAAATATCATGACAATCACCTATAACACCAAAAACACATCAGATATGAATCAATACCATGCACAAACACCTACAATTGTTAACATCAATGCCCATCACACATCTGACTCACTGTTGACATCAACACCAAAACCATGTTGCCAAAAATATTCCCTTTTGGCATTGATGGAAACATCATAGCCACATCAACAACTGATCTTCTTTACTAGACATCATTCATTAACTAGCTACCTCATTCTCCACTACTGGTTGGCCTCATTCTCCCCCTTTGACATCAATGGAAAAGGGTAACCCAATCTCTCATGGAACACCATGTTGAAACCAAGTGCCTTATGTTGTCACCAACAATTTTCTAATTACATACTTGACAATAATTACCTGCTACAACACATCTAGAAAATAACATTACAAACCAAACAAAAATATTTTCCCACACTTGTAACTCCTACAACCAATGGGGCATCAATGAAAATAGGGCCACCAATGACATTTCTCTTGTTGAACATGCTCCCCCTAAACATTTTCTTGGGATGTAATCAACTCTCCATGGTTTTTGTTCAAATAATTTGATGTTTCTCTTCTCCAAACCTCCTTGCATCATGCAAGAAATGACATCTACTAAGCTGATAACTTCACAACAAGCCATGACCAACTGATGAATAATGAAAGTACACGGCGTAATAGTGATAATACATTCCTACATCAATACAATCAAAAGTGCCTACATGGTTTATTCACATGACTTCCTTCTATACAAGACTAAACTTACCAAATCATAGCCATGCACATACATGGCTAATACACATTCTCTTCACTCATGACAAAAATTGATATATTTTTTACAATGAGGTGAAAGAAAAATGAAAATAATATTCACCTTTGATACCACAACTCCATGTACAGGACAACATACACATATTTTTGAGGAGAAAACAACGTAAATACACATTTTACCCTTATATAAGTTGCATATAAATTGTGAAACTCAATTTTTTCACTTAGATCCAATATTCCATAGCTCCCCCTAAACTCATGCATCTTTCCAGATTCTTGTTGATCCTGTGGACCTATTCTTAACTTATATGCTCTTGGTTATAACATGCTCTTGTTGCAACTCATCTTCATCACCTTCTTCATGCTTCCCATGACGTTTCCTTGTGCTCCCCCTAAGACCATGCATGCCTCATTGCTTTTCTTCATCCTTTTCTAAATATATACAAGAAAAATGGATTGCAATAGGATTACCTCCTCTTACTCTGAATCTCAAGGGAAAGATATTATCTTTAATATCTTGTTTCAACATGCTCTTCCATTCAACATGTACACATTGCCTGGCATCTTGATTCCTTTTGCAATCAACCTCCTTGGCCTTTCTTTTCTGATGTTGCAACCATTGGAGTTGAAGATCACTTCCTTACCTCCATTAACCATCTAGATGACACTCAAAATGTTATGCTTCAGTCCTTCAACCACCAACACACCAACGCTTTTTTTTTCTCGTCACCAAGATTGCCCTTTCCTTTTCCTAACACCTTAGCAGGTGTATTGTCTCCAAGAATAACATGGCCATCTTTTGTTTTCCTCAGTGAAAGGAATTTTCTCTCGTCCTCTAACACATGAAGGGAAAACCCCATATCTATGTACCATCATCATCAAATGTGGAAAGGGCGATTCCATAATTGACTTGTTGCTCCTCCTTTTTCTTCCATATTTTGGTTGGTTTCTTTCTGGTTTTTGCATTCTCCTCTAGCTTCCTGCTACGCCTACTCTGGGTAGGCTTGTCATTTTTCCTAATTTTCCTTGAGAAATTGGACAACTTATATTCTCTAGCCATGTGACCAATATTGTCACAAGTATGGCACCTCACATGATCAAGATATGAGGCAAGGGGATCATATATTATATTGTTCACATTAGATGTCAACTTTGCCTTGATCATGCTTCCATTCCATGCATGAGAAATGAAATAAATCACCTTATGGCCAAACAAGTTACATGAGAAACAATAACCATGAAATCCACTTGTATACATGAAAGATGATGACATCCTTTGTTTTCCTTACTACCCATACTATTGCATACTCTACTAATTAGATACGAATAATTTGATCTTAGAGTTGGCTACAGTCTGTCCATAGTTGTGGAAAATGTAACACTCAGCCACATCCATTAAAGGGGCAAAATGATTTTTATTTCTACTTTGCAATCTTCCATATTTGCTATAGTATTTTATTGGAGCGAATGATAACTCTAGCACTAAGTGCTCCTCTTGGTACATTTCTCAGTTGTTGGTTATGCTACTTCTTTTCTTTCTTGCTGCTCACATTAACCATTAAGTACTTCATTATTGTTTCCACCTTCCTATGAACTAGATTCTCCTTTGTGAAATCCAAGACCATATTTGTTCAAGGGAGATCATTGGATGAAAAGCATGTTGTCCAAACCATATTGAGCTAATTTTCCTTCTTTTATAGCTCCTTTCTCATGGAGACAATTTTAGCCTCAAGCTTTTCAACTTGGCCCTCACCTTATTTTAGATGACTGACCCTCACATCTTCAATTCTTTTAGCCTCTTCTAACTATGCCTTCCATGTGATGACTTCTTATTTCAGCTCCAACTCCTTTCCATAAAAAATCAGCGATACATTTTCTTGATCTATATTCATAGTTGTTAGTCTTTCAATTTCAACAGTTAGCCTTTCTATTACATCTAGGGGTGAATCAAGTTCAACTTCAAGGAGCATTATTCTATCACATTTGTCATCCCGTTGATTGTCCAACTCTGCAAGGCTGACATCAAATCCATCTAATACTCAATTAAGAAATAACTCATCATCATCTTTACCTTCAAAATTACTTCGTTGCATCACATATGGTTCTTTTGTATCTCCATTTCCTGGTTTCTTCTCTCGATGATCTACTACTCGATTCACACTAGGAGGATGAATCTCATTAGGCTGAGACTTTTTCTTCTGAGACCCCTTCTTATTTTTCTTCTTTTTTCTCTTATTCTCTTCATTGTTACTATTGTTGTCTCCTCCATACAACACCTACAATATGTCCCATATGTCATTTGTAGATATCAGATTCATTACCTTCTTAAGATCTACATTATGAAGGTTGTTGTAGATCACACATTTTGTTTGAGCATTCAATTGATGCACTTTTTCTAAGAGGAGATTTTTTCCATATCCTTCACACAACAACTTCGATACATCATATCCATAATCTAACCATTCATATTTAACCTTTTGTTATGCAACCAGCTCACAAAATAGAAGAAAATATAGATCAATGCCTTAAAAATCAGCCTCTTCGAGGGGCAACCTCCTTTACATTGCACAAATGAACAATTCTTGGATGATACAAATGAAAAAACCCCCTTTCTATATGAACAATTCTTGGATGATACAAATGAAAAAACCCCCTTTCTATATTTAGGAGTCTAAGGGGTCACAATATAATCAAAGATGAAATAACAATAATAATATAAGGGCACAAAAATAACAATAGTGGGCTTCTGTGGGGCATAATAATAACAATATGGGGATAATAGGGGCATAACAATAAAAATAAGGGCTACAATGACAATAGTAATGGGGGAATCACTATTATTATAGGGACCTAACATGCTCCTCTCCTTCAAAAAGTGTTTTCCTCAACGCTTGAGTAGTTTTGAATGCTTTTGTATAAAATTCTCACCCTCCCATATGGAATCTTCAATAGGTAAGTTCTTCCACTTGATGAGATACTCTGAAATTGATCGATTTCATAGCTATCGAGTTCTTGTTTCTGTGACTACTTTAGGTTCCAATATGATTTTTCCTTCCTCATCAAGTTCTGGAGGTATTGTTTGAACTGGGAGTTTGTCACCTATAACCTTGTTTAAGCATGAAACATGGAAAATTGGGTGCACTAGGGAAGCTGCAGGAAGCTCCAATTTATATGCCATAGTACCAATATTTTGCAACACCTTGTACGGACCATAATACTTTAGTGATAATTTATTATCCTTCCTAGCTTGCTTGAGGGACATTCGTTTATAGGTTGTAGCCGTAGGAATACCCAGTCACCTACTTCAAAACTTCTTTCGTTGTGATGTTGATATGCCTGTTCTTTCATTCTATTCTGCGCTAAAGTGAGGTTATCCTTTAAGAGTTGGAGAACTTGTTGTTGATTCTCAATATGATCTTCCACTGCTTGAACCTTAGAAGTTTCTCTTAAATATGATGTGATGGATGGTGGATGATATCCATAAAGTGCCATAAATGGGGTCATTTTTGCTGCAATATGGAAGGAAGTGTTATACCACCATTCAACCAGAGGCAACCATTTGACCCATTATGTTTGTTTATTCATATACAAAGAAACAAAATTACCCTTCCAAACATTTGTTTACTATCTCATTTTTCCCATCAGATTGAGGATGATAAGATGAGCTATGAGGTAACTAAGTACCAAGACAAGAAAATAATTCTGTCCAAAAAATTCCCATGAAAATGGGATCTCTGTCGCTTACAATAATCTTTGGGTTTCCATGTAGCTATTGAATTGTTTCCATAAATGTAGTAGAAACTATACTAGCTTTAAATGGATGTGATAGTGGACAAAAGTGTGTATACTTGGTAAGTCTGTCAACTACCACCATGATGACACTCTTTCCTTCGGACTTGGGTAAGCCTATGATAAAATCCATTGAAACATCCTCCCAACATTGTCTTGGAATGGATAAGGGTTGTAATAGACCTTGGCTCTTAATTTTTTCAAATTTATTTTGTTGGCAAACCAAACATTCTGCCACAAACTTTTGAGTATCTAATTTAAGGCCATCCGAAAAAATTCCTTCTTAACCCTATGGTGAGTTTTTAAAAATCCTGAGTGCCCTCCCAAGGGAGAGGTGTGCAATTCCATAAGAATATTTTGTTTGATTTGGGAATTCTTACATAGGTATAAGCGATGTTTGTACCATAACGAATCATTTTTTCAACTAAATGTATCAAATGTACTAGGATCTTGTTGTAACTTTTGAATGAGTGCCCACACTTCTTCGTCATTCTTCCATTCATCCCTTGCTTCGTTTATCTAATCTAATTGGATAATAGAAATGGCACAAAGCACTGCTTCCACATCCTCATCCTTTCTTGAGAGTGCATCTACCGTAACATTTTTCTTGCTTTTTTCGTAGATGATTTCAAAGTCATAGCCATTTGTGACCCATTTTTTCTACTCTTCTAAAGATAATATTTGTTCTAAAAAGTATTTAAGACTATCATGATCTATTTTCACTTTGAAATTTCCTCCCATTAGGTAGGGTCACTATTTCTTAAGTGCATGTAGTATTGCCAACATTTCCTTCTCACAAATAACTTTGTGTAAATACTCTCCTTTGATTGGACGACTTTCAAAAGCAATGGGTCTTTCTTCTTGCATTAAAACAACACCAATTCCATTTCATGAGGCATCAGATTCCACAATAAAGGTTTGTGTGAAGTCCGGCATAAATAAGACTGGTGCTTGGCACATTGCCTCTTTAAGATGTTCAAAGGCCTTCATTGCTTCTGGAGTCCATGAAAATGCGTATTTCTTCAATAATGTTGTTAGAGGTGCTGCTATTCGCCCATAATTCTTAACTAACTTGTGATAATACCCAGTCAAGCCGAGAAATCCTCGCAGATGCTTTATGGATGTGGGGATTTTCCATTCCTTAATGGCTTTAATTTTGCTAGGGTCTACCTTCACACCTTCATGAGATACAATATGACCCAAATGTTCCACCTCTTGTACTCCAAAGAAAAATTTAGAGCTTTTTGCATATAATTGTTTCTCCTCCAATAGTTTTAGCACCCTATCAACATGTTGAACATGATCCTTCCAAGACTTGCTATAGATTATTATATCATCAAAAAATACTAGCACAAATTTTCTAAGGAAGTGTTTCAAAATGGAATTCATCAAACCTTGAAATGTAGAAGGTTCATTGGTAAGGCCAAAAGGCATGACCAAAAATTCATAATGACCCTCATGAGTTCTAAATGTTTTTTTTGGAATGTCTTCAGTCTGCATTCTGATTTGATGATATCCTGAATGGAGATCCAACTTGGTGAAGTAAATTGATCCATGCAATTCATCCAATAATTCATCAATGACAGGAACGATAAATTTATCTTTAATAGTGAGCTTATTGAGCTCCATATAATCCAAACACATGCACCATGACCCATCCTTCTTGTGCACCAATACTACTGTAGCAGAGAAAGAACTTTGACTAGGTTGAATTATACTAGCCTCTATCATTTCTGCAACCATACATTCAATTTATTTTTTTTTGGGGCATAGGGACATCTGTAAGGCGTGATGTTTGGGGGAACACTTCCTGGAATCAAATGAATAACATGATCACGATCATGAATAGGTGGGAGGCCTTTGGGAGTCTCAAATACCTTGGAATGATTGTCTAAGACTTTTTAGAGATTTGGAGAAATAGATGATTTCGATGTGGGAACCTCTAGCAAACATAATTGTGCAATTACAACTTGTAGTTCTTTCCTTAGAAGCTTTTTCATTCTGTTAGAGCTAATTATCTTTCCTGGTTTCCCTATGATACCCCTTAATTCAACTTCCTTTCCTTCTGAAGAAAATTTCATGAAAAGTTTTTGAAAATTAAAAGATATTGTACCCAAGGATTGTAGTCATTGGACTCCTAGTACAATATCAAAACCACCCATTGGAATGGAAAGCATTGGGCTATTCAATACATATTCTCCCATGGATATCTTGATATTATGGAACTTTCCAGAGAAATTTATGGTTCCTCCACTTGCAACCATCACTTGACACTCTAGTGCTGGATATAGGAAGCAATTCTATTCCTTTTCTATCTTACCATGAATAAAATTATGGGTACTTCCCGAATCAATCAACACTATTACCTTTTTCTTCTTGATATGTCCTTCTATATTGATAGTTTGAGGAGTGGTAATTTCAACTAATGCATTACAAGATATGGTTGGATTCATTTCATCTTTCTCTAGTGTTTGTTCCTGGTGTATATCCTCTTCTTTTGACGTTTCATGTTCCTTTTCTTCCTCCTCTCCACAATCTATGTAAAATAATTTCTTCTCAACACACTTATGACCTTTAGTGTATTTTCTATCACAACTATAACAAATCCCTTTTTCTCTTTTCTCTTCCAATTGTTATGATGTCAACCTTGTAGGTTGTGGAAGGCTAGGGGAAAAAACACTTCCATGTTTATAGGTATTGTTAGTGTCAGCCTTTACAGCCTTCCTACAGTGATCAAATATGCTCTTACAAAGTTATTTTGAAGTGTCAAGGTCAAATTTTGTCATTTCAAAGAGTTTTCAAGCAAAATTTGGTCACTAGGCATTAGGTCTAGGGTTTGCTTTCACTCATTCTAAAGTTGTCCAAATGGCGGTCTATGTCATCATTTAGCTGAGTCTATCATCATTCATAGGGTTGTCATTATCATGTCAAGTTCCATTGGGTCATTTTACGTCTTGTTCATGCTTCAGTTGTGCCTTGGCAAGTTCATTTCCCTCTCCTAGGGTTTTGAAGCAAATTTCTCTTGGACGGTCAAATCAATGGAAAAACTTGTTTCCTGATGTTCATACACCCTCCCATATCCTTAATGTACCTTATCAGGCACTTCCCAACACTCATATCCCCCAAAATCCTCATTTTTGCACAAACCCTAGTTTCTAGCTACAACCTGGCAATTTTCTAGGTTTGGCTTGTGATTTGCCCTTTTGGACCCCTTCCCCTCACTCAATCTCTGAGATTCCACTTTCCCCTGCTTCCTAACATCCCTCCCCACTCCCAAAAATTTCCCCAAGAATTTAGAAGCCCCCTATCCCCTTCATTTCGCTTCATTTCGACAAAATTCCTTGTTTCACACATCGGGGCAAGTTTCACTCAAATGATGTTTCAAAGCAGTCAAAGATGAATTTTGGAAAACTGAGAGAGGTTTTTGTCCACAACATGCCAAAGAAGAAAAAACTCCTTCAATTTTTACACAGGTGTCATGGTTTGAGAGAAATGTCAAAAATATCGGCGAGAACGAAGGTGCTCCAAGGACGGTTGGCCAAAACACAAAAACGAAAGAAAACGCCCGATCCACTCCAAATTTTGGCCAAAGCCTCTTTGGCTGAGCATTGTACTTGATTGGGGACTCCCAGCCCAAATTTCAAGAAATTTGGAGAAAATTTTGTCATTTGTGAATTTTTTGTGCAATTTACAGGTTTTGCCCATGTCATGTCGCGTCCCAAGCGCGGACATTTTGAAGGACTACTCGGAATTTTGAAAACTTGGCACTTTTGGAAAGGGCATGCAAAGAGAAAAATTACCAATACTTGGGAGAAGCCTGATTTTGAGATTTGAGCCTCCAAAAGCTCAAAATACATCAAAAAAATGACTTTCTGCCCACTTTTTGAGTTGCAGAAAGTGACCTTGGGAGAAATGGTTTTTGAGGGGGAAAAACAACTCCAAATGCAGAAATTCCACTTGGGATGGAAAGTAGACAGACCAAGCTTTCCAATGAGCCATCTTGAACCTGATTTGGACCAGTGGAACCCACTCAAAAGTTGCTGCAAAGGGGCGCGGAAGTGAGAGCCAGGGGGCACGGAAGTGAGAGCTAACTTTGCCAAAATTGACTTTTTTGGTCAAAAAACACTGTTTTGACTATGGTTGATTATTTTTACTTGTAGATGATGGATAAATGTAATATTTTCATGGCACTTTGATAGATTTTACCTCTCTTTACTCTTCTAGAAGCTTCCTTGATGTAAAAAGTGAATAATTAATGCATGAATCAGTTAGCTAAGTAATAGAGGCAAGTTGTTGAGCTGCCTATTATCTAGTGCTTAGTTTGGAATTAGTTCAAACTGCTCCTAGAAGGATGAGCTCGACCCCTAGAGGCAAGGGAAGAGGTTAGCTTGCCTATATTATGTGTTTTCTTAGTCATTTTGAGAGGTTGGAAGGTTGGACTCTTGTGGGAGAAAGTTTCATTGTATATTGTACATCTATCTTTGCAATTTCAAGAGGAAGAAGGCCAAGGTTTTGCAGACATCCTTGTGGATTCTTGTGGATTGTAGTGTTGATGGTGTGTTCTCTACATGTTCTTGTAAGTTTGTTTATGTATTCTACATCTCTCTTTTGCTTCTATTTGGACAGATGAAGTGGTAAAGTTTGAATACATGCTTTGACATGCTCAGCTTTTTAGTTTGTTCAAAATTTATGTTTTCTGCTATCTAGAGAGGATTCAAATGGTTGTTTGCCCTCTTTAGCTCCTTCTCTATCATCCCTGATCATCCATCTCAGATTAAGGCATCAGCGCTCACTCCTACCTTGCCCCAAAGATCCCCCTGCAAAAACTGTGCTCAATCCCCGCACCCTGAATTGCATCCCCTCCAATTGCCACCAAAAACCTAAAAATCTTTAAATCAACCCCCCTTATCAATTTACTAGCCTAATATCTTTGATCCTAATTGGTCAGCTTATCATATTGAAAGATTTACCGAATCTGACCCGAGAGAGCCTTCTCATACCTCGTAGGGCTAGCTACGAGGTGAAATGGTTTGATGTAGCCTTGAGAGTTTGTCTATCTCAGCCTAGGTGAATTCCAAGCGCTAACATATTGGCGACCATACTGGGGAGAACAAACTTGTCATTTGCTCATTGATGTGTGTGTTTCATAAGTCTTAGACGGAGTCTAAAGACACGCCAGGTAGCCTCCGAAAGTGCTCTTGCTTTGCATCAGCGCAAGTAGATAAACGATGCTTTAGTCGATCTCCATGATCTTGTGAACATAGCGCTTCATTGACATTTTACCCCAATACATGTATCAAGTTCAGATCTGATTGTTGATGGTGAACAACGATCAGGCACTTGACAGGCTGAAATCATTCACTGGCGACTCCTTCACTGAGAAATCAGCGATCAGTGCTTCATGGTGACTTCACTGCAGAGAGATCACTAGCTTTGCGATTTTCAAGATGGATCAGATTGTAAGAAGATATGCTCCCTTGAGCCGAGATCACATCCCTGGTTTTCCAAATAAAATTCCGAAGGTAGATTGGTCAAGGAATCTGCCTATATTTAATGATGATGGTAAGAAGGACGTTGCTCTACATCTGGTTAGATTTCACATGCATATTCGCAAGTTGAAGGTTGATTTTCCGGAAGATTGCTTAATGAAGATATTCTTGGCCACTCTGGAAGGTAAAGCCCAATCATGGTATGAAAGTTTGCCACCTGCTTGTATTTATTGTTTAAAGGATTTTCATGCTATGTTTATTGAAAGATACAAGGCCTCTTATCCATCATTAAATTTGGTTCATGACTGCTGCAAGCATGCTTATAGTTTTATTGAAAGCCTTGAGACATATTACGAAGATGATAATTTTATGGATGATGAGATCATGGAGGTTCTGTATGAAAATCCGTTTCAGCAGCACATAGAAATCTTAGAGGATGCTTGTCAAGATCAGCAGGCCGAAGATTTCCATATGGTTGTAATTGATGAAAGAGAAGAGCTTGTTTCAGATCTGCCCA
>APFE030304327.1:25810-36657 GCA_000404065.3 Pinus taeda
CAGTAGTGCTGTTGAGAGTGATACAACGTCGACCTCAGGTGCCACGGGATTCCCCTCCGCAACCACCTATGTAGTTTCCTAGGAGTGGCAACTAAGGATACCAACTCGTCACAGAAGCCAGGCGGAACGGTCTTGAGGTAAGTTCGGACAAGTAGGAGAGGGGGTATCTCTCTTCCCTGTCTTCACAGACCCTCGCGTTTAACTCCCAGGTCCGGAGCTTTCTTGGTCTTCCTAACGCTATTTGATTTTCTCTCTTTAATCAGACTCCTATGTTTTGACGTTTAATGCGGCCTTGGAGAGTTAACTTTCCACTCGCCTATTCCAAGGCCCTAAAATCCTAAAACTTGTTTGTGTATTTAACTCAAAATAAAAAAGTTCTAGTTGATTTTAATTAGCGCTTGATTTTAAGGGATGTTCTTTAACTCAAAGGATGGTGGAAGTGAAACTAGTGGTGTGTTTTTTGACGCAAAAAGACTAATAAAACTTAACTATATGCTTATGCACTTTGTCATTGTTTTTCGATGAAAAGTAATCTTCTACAGGGTTCAGAAGGAAACTTCTAATGAAATAAACTTTTTCTTTTCTTTTCTATTCATTCACACTTCACACTCAAAAGTTAACAAATCTATTTTATGCCAAAAGAGATGAAAATTTGTCCTAATGCAAGAATAAATGATGCAAGATTGAAAAATACTCTAACAAGAAATAAAAGTTGTTTTTGTTTATCAAATTTCCTTTTTGCCACTTACAATATTTAGATGGAATCAAAGATGGTACAATTCGTCTAAATACTAAAAGCAAAACTCAAGATAACAAAAGCACTTTCATTCAGCAAAAGGAAACAAAATGAAAAGCAAATTCAAGAAAGCAAAAACTAAAACTTTTCAAAAAGTTCACTTGAAAGTAGCAACAAAAGAGTCTTTTTGAAAATGCTTTCAACAAAAACCAACACTTCACAATTGAAACAAGCAAGAAACACTTTTTGCAAGTTGACACCCAACAAAGAATGAAAACTCAACAAAAACAAACGTGCTCAAAAAGGCTTTCGACAATGGAAGGCAGCAAGGAAAGCTTTGGTAGCAATGACCAAAAAGAGATCAAAAAGACGGTTCCAAGAAAGTATCAAAATGACAACTTTGATGAAACAAAGAAGTAACTGGTCATACAAGTCGATTTGGTTAAGCAAACAAAAAAGTCACCAAGAAACAAAGTTAAACACAACGAATAATAACAATCTTTTCTGCTCTGATCACTCAGGGCAGCCAAGATTCCAATAAGGAAATCTTGTGTGTTTAAAGCAAAAAAGATGATGACACTTGCAAACACGAAACAAGACCAAGACTTCTTATAATTAGAGAGAAGTCGGAGTAAGGGCACTTGCTGTAAAACAGAGAACTGATACTGACAAAGATGACTGTTTAAAACTAACTGAAAGCACCAGAAACACTCCAGAGACAAAAAGGTTTATAAATCCTGAAAATTGCCAAGTATACGCGACTGCATTCAGTGCAGAATGTGTGTATATGCGACTGTGCCTGAGGAAACCTGCGTATACGCGGTTTTACTTCAGACAACAAGCGTTTATACGCTTCTGTAACTAAGAAAAGCAGCTTGTATATGGTCTTTCAAGAAAAATAAAAAAAAACTCAAGAAACTGGTAAAACTTAGAAGTCAGAAACAGACCAAACAATAACAATAAGCCAGCAAGCTACTGAGCCCTGATAGGCTTGACAAACGCCCAACTAGGAACAACAAGAATGTTGTTCCCCAGCGGAGTCGCTAGTTCTGTTGCGGGATTTTATCCCCTAAGGCTCTTGGGTGGAACCCTAGCAGACTGAAAGTTGTCTAAATCAAGAAACATGCACACACACAGCCATTATGCTAGAAAAAGCTATTTCTAAGGTGAGAAGGACGTACCTCAGGTCCTACGTTTGGGTAGTTACTCAAGGGTGCAAACCCTTGTTCACGTCCCTTCTGCTCCTTTGCCCTGCAAAAACAACAATTCCAAGGAATGCAGCAGTATATGGACAAAGATTTATGTAAAAATGATCTTTATGCTATATAATAAAGGAGTTAGTTATAAACTTTTAGACATCCATTCATACATGAAATTCAAATATGAACATCATTAACATAAAGAAAGAAGCATATCGGGAACAAGACATGTTTCTTTATTAGACAAATAGAATAGTATGAAAAAAGAGCAATATCACCTGAACCACTTCTGCAGGCTCAAAGCTCAACCTCCTTCTGGATCCGTCCCGCCTCAAGCCTCTAGTAGGTCACCTTCCAATACTCACTCCAAGATGTCATGACTAAGGGATGAACATCAAATCACAAGGAAACAAGGGTTTCCTATACAATATGGGGGAAGTGCAGAAGGCACAAGGGTCTTCAGACCTGATCAGGGGGAAAAAACTCAGTATAATAACCTTGCTCTATATTCTCTCCTCCTTTAGGCCTTCCCTTAGGTGTCTTTTTATACCAATTCCAAAGTAGTTTTTTAGTTAGGAATTGGTTGGGGACAGTTGAGGCCACGGGCACTAACAGGTGATTAGCAGGTAAAACCCGCGATCTCCGCCCGAAAATAAGGAGTTTATATTTTTTTAAGTGTTTTAATACATATACGCGGGTTGGGTATGAACCCGCGTATACATGCGTTTAACTCAGGGCAATGTCACGTACAGGGAATAAAACACTGTTTTTTAGATTTTGGATCAGGTCTGGAAGGAGGGGTTGCCCTAGGCCATGAGTGTAGCATCAAAAACCATAATGGTGAGATTTGGAGCTATAACACCTTTAAAAAGTTTTTGTTTAGCCTATATTGTTAGAAAAATCCCTACCCCCCCCCAAAAAAAAAAACAAGCTAGAAGTTGGCTCCCAAAAAGCATTCGCGTTATACAATATCAAATCCAGACCCAAATCCCCCAGCTATTTTTGAAAATCCCAATATAATCCCTAAGATCCTTAGACAACCAGAGCAGCAAAAAGATTTTGCTGGTACCATTCCTGAGACAGTTCAGCCAAGCTATGTTCCAACCCCTGTCAAAGTATTATTTCGTTCAAACCCTACTTCCCCTTGTTCATCATCCTCTTCTCCAAGTCCCATTTCTACACCTATGATCGCTACACTTACCACCACTACTACTCCTATTATCCTAGTTGCTTTAGTTGTTCCACTTATCCCTGTTAATATGGCTAACATTTATGCACCTTTACAACTACCTGCTAATCCTGGGGCTATGCCTCAGGATTACCAAACTAAAATAGCTTATTTTGATGGCACAAGTGCCTACACACCCCTTCAGCATACAAAGAAAATGCAGGACTACTTTGAGAGTTATGAGATTGACGATGATAGTGTGAGAATGAAGCTTTTTGTCCAAAGTTTGATAGATGGTGTCAGGACTTGGTTTAGAGCACTCCCAGCCAATTCCATAGCAGACCCAGACGCCTTATACCAGTCATTTATCAACAGATGGGAGAAAAAGAAAGACCCCTTTCACATATTATCTGAATATGACACTATCAAAAGAGGCCCTCAGGAGACTGTCTTTGACTAATGTGTAAGGTTTAATAATGTTTATAATGCAATACCACAGAACTTAAGACCTCCACCTGATCTTGCTTTGTACAAATTCCCTGATGGTTTTGATCCCGATATGGCTTATCAGTTAAGGAAAAGATCCCCTCAAAGCCTTGCAGAAATGCAAAATGTTGCTGTTAGTGTGGAGGCAAACCTGATTGCTAAAATAAACAGAGCTAGAACCAAGAGAAGAACCACCTTCAAGGAAGAACCCACTGCCTTTGACCAGAAACTAGATGCTATTATCAATGGCATGCACAAGCTGGGAGATAGAATGGAAAGTGTTGAGAGGAAATCATCATGGGAGGGACAACAACCTAACGCTACAAGGAACCCAAATTTCAGGAAAGCTCAGAACACAAAGGCTGCCAGATCTAGCCCAGACCGTGATATAAGACCTCCTTTCCAAGAAAACTACACAGAGGCATCCACTTCTAGTGAGCCCATGGAAGAGACTCACATGAACTTGATAGATTCGAAGGATGAGCAACAGATTTTTCTCACTCAAGAAGATCAAGATTACCATGATGTAAATCAATTTCAAACTAAGTCTGGAGAGTCTTTTGATTTTAAACAAGGCTATGATTCTGCTGTGTATGAGGTCCACAAACAATATAAGTTGAGAACAAGAACCATTGATGTCCCGGCACCTAGCAAGACAAAAGACAGCAAACAACCCAACAAGATTAAAGGCAAGGTTATCATAATAGAACCAGCTGATATTTCTGTCCCAAACCCGCACCAAGTGACTGTAGAGGACATAACAGACATACAACCTCCTATTGATCAGCCTCTGTTTCCTTCTTCCTCGAAAGAAGACTTGAACAACACACCTAAAAATCTTCCCAAAACAGAAATACCACAAAGTGTCATTCATCATAACGCTAATAATCAGAAGGAAAACAAAGAAAATATTCTTGAGAAGGAGAAATCCGCTACTGCTAACACAAAGATTCCATTGGAAAAACCATTTAACTTAGAAGCAGAGATTGGAAAACTTAAGATATCCACCCCCCTCTGAGAACTTGCCAAGCATGATGTTTATGGGCAACAAATTCAAAGGTCACTTCAAATGCCAGAGGTCAAGGATGATGTAAATGTTTAGATGATACCCCTGAGCTGTTGTTTGGTCCAGAAGTTAATGGAAAATCAACATATGGATATATTCCACCCTTTTATGTCAGTCTGCACATACATGACAAGATCTTGCATAATGCTTGTTTGACTCAGGTGCCTCATGTTAGCGCTTGAAATTTCACGTCAGGCTGAAAAAGGTAAACTCCAAGGCAACATCAAACCACTTAGCCTCGCAGCTAGCCCTACGGGGCAGGAGAGGGCTCTCTCCTATTCTATCTCGGAAAAAGGTATTCAAAGGGCAAAGATGACCAATAAAGAACACTGATTGTAGGCTAGTAAACTGATAAAAAGGGGTTTTTAGTAAAATGATGGGGTTTTTCTGGGCTGCATGGGGCAAAGGAACAGCTTGAACCGAGAAATGTAATAAAAAACATAGGTTATCCCCTGAGGCAAGCTACGCAAGAAAGTTTAACATCAAATTGAGATTAAATGAAATGGCAAGACTGTTGAGGAGCTGACAAGGGCATAGAAGATGAATCCTTGTCAAACAAAAGAAAACATTAAATATGAACAAACTTAAATGCAGAGCATATAAATTATGAATTCTACTTTAACACTTCATTTGTTCAAACGGAAACGATTATGAAATGAAATGAATACATAACAGGCTACATATGAAACAAAAGAGGACACAAATGTCAAATCTCAAACCACAGGAATCTCAGGGGTCAGAGATGCATTTTTTAATTAAAATCTATGTCAAAGACTGTACAATGAAGCTCTCTGTTCTCCACTAGTGCTCAGAAATCTCTTTTAAAAAAAATAAAATCTCTTACAAATGATTTTTTAATACATTAAATAAACGCTGCCATGGGAAAAACAAATTGACCCCAAAACAGGGGCGTTGTTTCACTTGTAGTTACAAAAATAGAAAAGAGCGTTTTCATCTATTCTAAAACAGGAGATCGTCCCCCTTAAAATCCTCTGATGGCTAATTAAGAGATAAATGCTGGGGTGCAGATCCCTTTGAATCATTAACTGAACCCTTTGAATCATTAACTGAAGTCTAGAAATAGGAATTGAATCCTATGTCTTCTGCTGTTTTGGCTCCGTTTGAATAGCGCTCGTTTGTATGCCTTGATTCGGATAGAATAAACAAAGTGTTCATTGGAGCATTCTTGAAGCAACGTTATGGTACATGGAGCAGCAAATATAGCAACCTCATATCTCCCAGCATCTTGTTCAGAGATTTTTTTTTAGAAGCACAATAGCAAGACCATTTCCAAAGTCGACGCTGATAGCCAAGCCCACTTTCAAGTTCAATTGCTTGTAATGTTATGTTCTTCCCCATTTACGCAACGCCTCAATGGAAGGAAAAGCATCAAAACCACTATTACCACACAAAGTGGCAGCTCTCCATGCCTGGCCAACAGAGCGACAAACATCACATGCTTCTTTCAACCTTCCTGCTCTAAGTAATACCCAGACATCCTCCAGGAGATCATGCTCTTGTTTATGATCTTCTAGATGAATACGAGCTTGTTCCCGTGTTGGTGCATCAAAATCCAAATGGTGGACAAGCATTGAACTCCTAGACATTTTCTTAATAGCTGCTCTATTTGATGCCAGACACCTGACTTGTGAAGATAAGATCCAATATTCCATCCTTTTACCTTCTTGTCAAAATTAACTGCCTTAGATGCAAGATCTTCTAGCCACTGAACAATCTGAAGGCATAGCTGTGCCGTGTGATCTGTCATGACAAAGTCACAGGCCACTTGTTGCAAAGTTGATGGAGACACAAAAATATCCCCCAGATTGTCTTCAGTACCTTTACCAAACAAATACCAAACAAGTGACCATGTCGCAGCTTCATCTAGTAACATCTGAGCCTTTTGTCTCATGAATTTATCTTCTATAACTCGATGCCTCCCAGTGGCTTCTTCCCTAAGTAGCTCAGAAACCTCTCAGAAAGTATTCTCAAACTGCAGGATAAGATCTGGAAATGATATGAAGCCTTGCAAAGAAGAGTCGAGGATTGATACAAAGCGCACAAACGTTGTTTCTCCACTATCTGAGATTTCATCTGTTTGAACAGCTGAGAAAATGATGCAATTATTTAATGTGTTCTCATTTTCCCTTCCGAGTTCCTTGCATATTCCATCCTCTAGCAGTTGCCTAGGATCCAACTCAATAACCCCAATGAATGTTTTTGACATCGCTAGTATTCCCTGTGAGAAAACAAATAATTTATGTGTCGCCTTTACTAATGTATATCGCTCATCCAACTGAGCAAAGTCACGAAAAACTAGCTTTTTCAATACGACTTGGCAAGTCCTGTAACCTGCGGGTTTTGTTTGCAGCAATATCATTGAGAATTTTGAAATTATCTCCAGTACTGTACACACATAAGCTACAAGTTCTGATGAGTAATATTCAGAAACAGAAAACATATCTGCACTATTGCTTTGTGATATCCGTAGAAGTGGTATATCTAACATAGAACATAATTTAAGAAACAAGCACTGTAGCTTTAATACTGTCAAAGGATCTTCTTCAATACTTTTATGTATCCTCTCTGTAAACCGACCCATTATACCCCAAGCGTATGTCGGCTTCTAGATTGCAAGAAATTATCAATGGTGGCTTGTATGCATGCTGCTCAGAATGAACTAGAAGATGAATATTATTGGGCAACAACTGCTCATAGAAAGATTTAAAATCTGTCCAGCAATTTTAAAATTCAATCTGCGACATTCCACCTCTAAACACTATTTAATGAGGCACCAATATCCCCGTTTGGGAGTATAACATCCCCTTTAAGACTCCCAATGATGCTCCATCCAAAATCTTCTCCAAATATTACTCAATATTTATCGAGAAGACTATTTTTAAATGCCAGCTAAAACATGTTCTGATTGATTAATCTAGGCTATACATTAAAACAGTACTATTGAATGAATCGATGTAGAATGTCAGGCCCCACTTGCATACAGCCTTGTCCATTCTTTCACTGTTTCCACAGCCTCAATTTCATTTGTCTTCTAGTGTTTTGCAATGTTTTCAGAAAGAGGGTCATCTGGATTTGGTGCACTTAACAGTGCTTGTATACTCAGTAAAACTGTTCGAATTTGCAACGCTGGACTCCACTTGTCCTTGAGAATATCAAGGCATATGTGTCCAAGCTTATCAATATTTGGGTGGTAAATCTTTGTCAAAAAACGAACCTTTGGTGTTGCCATTGGATACTCCTCAGGCAGAAATAACTCCAACTTGAAAACACCCCCTGTAGCTTATATTGACTTTGCCTCAAAGACATATTACTCACAGTGTCACTACTAACATGCACAAAATCACCACGGATCACATTCCTCTGATCAATAAGACGCAGGGCATTCCCAGCGCTAACACAATCATTTGATTCAATAGCTGTGATAATGAAGTTTGTTTGGGCTTTCCAGTGAGACCTCTCCAAATAGCTTGTAACTTGCTTTGCCTCTAATTGCTGATGATGTTTTGTTTTCTTCTACTTGTGTTTTTTACAGAGATAAGAGCTGAGGAAGTTGCTACCTTTTGAAGAGCTAGAGAATTTGATACATATTCTAAAAAACACATTTAATGATTTCTTCTTCAAAACAGGGTTTTGAAGAAGAATCAATCTCACATTTGACATACAAGACGGAGTCTAACACCTCACACAATCTTATGCCCAAAGCTGTAATGGAAAAGCTAAACCTTGATGTCACAAGACCCTACAAAGATCTGTTCTCCTTCGACTCAAGTCAAGTCAAGTGTTTAGGCTTAATCAAAGACCTTTGTGTGTCTCTAGTCCAATTTCCCAATAAGACAATCCTAATGGATGTAATAGTTTTTGACATTCCACCAAAATATGGGATGCTCTTATCAAGATCTTGGGGAGCAAAACTCCAAGGATCCCTCCAACTTGACCTCTCTTATGCCACTATATCTATCTTTGGGCAACCAAAGAGACTGTACAGGGAAACACTGATTAAGTATGTGGTAAGTAGTGAGGAAAAGCCCCAAAAGTTTCCAATTTACTCAATCCATTCTGATATGGATTCATTTATTCTTTTCAATGATGATACCAATCCTCCAACTAATGAGAAACCTTTAGCTCTAGAGCTAGAAACATGCATAAATGAGGAATCAGTTGCCCTTGCCCATGAAATGGTCACAAAAATCAAGGCAACCAACAAACAAGTAAAACCTCCCCAAACATAAATTTTAAATCTATCTAATCCTAGAATGACTGAAACTCTTAATACAAACCACATGCAAGAAATCACATGGTATTTAGAGTTTGATGGTTCTATCAACAAGTTAGGAGCAGGGGCAGGGATATGGATTCACAATACACATGACAATCATGTAGAAGGCCCTGCTTACAGACTAAATTTCAGATGTACCAACAACATGGCAGAGTATGAGGCTCTCCTCTTAAGCCTAAAATTTCTCAAAGTTCTAGGAGCTACAAAAGTGTCCATTCTAGGTGACTTCGATTTAATTATACAACAAATGAAAGGTAACTTTGTTACCAATGACAATAGAATGAGGGCCTATAGGGCTGCTACCACATAAATACTTAATACCTTCACTGAATCTGAGCTTGCCAAGATTTCTAGAAACCATAACATACATGCACACAACCTAGCCACTTTTGCTAGCACATGCAAGCTTCCCTTTGAGCCAAATCACCATTTTACTACTGAGATAAAACATAGGCCCATTGTTCCTAACAATATTAAAGACTGGCAAGTAATTGAAAATGATGCCCAGATTAACAATTTCCTCACTCTTGAGGGCGAGTTTTCAAATGTAAACATTGACATAGAGGCCATGAACGATTACGAGCAACAAACAAACGAAAATCAGCTGGTGCTAACAGCTGCAATAGCAAAACAAATCCTTAACCCAACTGTTTTTGATAATGCAAACATAGAAGAGCTAAAACAAATGCATTTAGATGAAAAAGCCAAAGTAGAGGCCGAGTTCATCGATCTAAAGAATAACCTTTTGCCTGCTGGCCTCACTCCATTAGAAGACATGTTTGATGATAATGATGTGCCCAAAAAGCCAAAAAGGGAGCCTCTATATGCTGTTATAGAAGAGCACAATATAGGGACAATAGAAAAGCCCAAAATGATTAAATTGTCCAAAAATATGCCCCTTGATCAAAAACCAAAATATGTGGACTTGTTCAAAGAGTTCCAAGATGTATTTGCTTGGAGTTATGAGGACTTGAAGTCCTATGACACCTCAGTGATTCAACATACCATCCCCTTAAAACCAAATCAAAAACCGTTCAAGTAGAAACTTAGAAGAATAAACCCTATGCTTCTTCCCCTCATAGAAAAGGAAGTGAAGAAAATGTTTGAAGCAGGTATCATAGCACCCATCAGATTTTCTGAATAAGTATCCAATCTGGTTCCCACAAGGAAAAAATCAGGTGAGATTAGACTATGTGTAGACCTAAGAAACTTAAACCAGGTCTCTTTAAAAGACTACTATCCTTTGCTTAAAATGGACCACATCCTACAAAGAGTAGTGGGGTCCTCTAGAATCTCTTTACTAGATGGATTTTCAAGTTTCAATCAAATACTTGTTCACCCGAATGACCAGGACAAGACAACCTTTACCACAGTGGGGGGAACATTTAAGTATGTTAAAATGCCTTTCGGGCTAAAGAACACTGGTGCCACCTTTCAAAGGGCAATGGATATTGCATTTTCCAAGGAAATACATGATTTCCTTGTCATTTACCTTGATGACTTAACCCCTTTCTCTAAATTCGATCAAGAGCACCTCAAACACTTAAGGAAAATCTTCATGACATGCAGGAAATATGGCATTTCCTTGAACCCCAAGAAGTCCTTGTTTGGCCTTGAGGAAGGTAAGTTGTTAGGCCACATCATCTCAAAAGACGATATGAGAATTGATCTAGAAAGGATCCAAGCCATCCTCCAAATTCCCTACCCAAGAAACATAAAAGAGTTGCAAGCATTCCTTGGAAAGATCAATTTCCTAAGGAGATTTATCCCAAATTTAGCCGAACTGATAAGACTATTAAGCAACATGTTAAAAAAGGATGCCAAGCTAAGATGGTCTCTTGAAACCAAGCAGGCTTTTGAGAGTATCAAAGCTGCCTTGACTCAAACGCCTGTCC
>APFE030304327.1:40741-51236 GCA_000404065.3 Pinus taeda
AGAGGAGATGAAGCCAAATTTCATGTCAAAGAGTATCAGTGAAGTGGCAAAGAGTATCAGATCAACAATATCAAAGCAGGTGAACATTAAAAGCCTCCATCAAAGTCTAAGAACGCGGTGAAGCCACTTGAGACTCTCAAATCACAATTAATGCACATCAAAGCCACTCAAGAGTAGTGGAGCAGAGACCAATGCGCAGTTATGATAAATGGCCAGTGCATAACAGCAAAGAACACATTCCTACTCATTTTGAAGCAGCTGCCCCAACACAACACTTAGATAATTATTTCATGCATTTACTTCAAGATAAGATGAATTAAAGCACTCATTACCCTCAGATCTGTTTAAGATTTGCTGTAATAAATATTTCTTAGATAATTTTCTCTATATATACGACCCTCTGTATTGAGAGGTGGGGGGTTGGAGGGTTGGTTAATGCACTCCAAGAGAGACTCACTCTATATTTGATATGTTTCACTTAATCAAATATTGTTGAAAGCTTGGAGAATGGACTATTTGATGTGTTGTTGATGTCTTTGAAGAGTGAATGAGGGAAATCTTGTGCTGCTTTCTGAATCAATAAGTGTTCCTTACCTCTGTTATTTCAATTTCACATATGCTCAATTCACAGAATGAAAGTTTGGTTTAGGATTTTCTTACCTGCACTCTATGCTCAGTTTCTGTGACTTCTTAATGTTTTCCTCTTGATTTAGGCATAAATATGGATTCCTTATGGCTCATATTTGCTCTAGTTCACATATGAATGACTGTTAACTATGAATTCTTAGCTGCTCCTAGGTAGAGCTAATTCATCTTCCTTCTACTAACCCGATTGAGAGATTCTTTGTTGCCTCTCATTTCTTAGCCTACAATGCATCTTCATTTAGCTTAAGTATTGTTTCATGAGTAGCAACCTTGCCCCTTATTCCTCTTGTGACCAAGAAAACGCACGAGCAGTCTTACTCCACGACTCCATGCCAAATGGTTTGAAAGTTGTCACACTAAGCATTGCCTCTCTACTTGAAGACATCCTCCTTCCACCCAAACACAAACAAAGCCCCTTGAACCCAATAACTAGCCTAAAATCATCATCAACAAAGCTAAAATCATTAAGAGAGAGCCCTCTCTGATTGCAGGTAGGCTAGAACCTTTAGTCCAAAGATTGGTTTGTGGTTACCTCGACCGTATCCCTTCAGGAGCTTAGGGACAACCTGAGTGTTAACAGAGCCCACTTGGCACAATGGTAGAGGTGGCACTGATTATATTTTGAAATGACTTGATCTATTTATTGTACAACAAAATTGATTTTTTTTTTAAATTTATGATCTAGGATTGACAAGATATATATCTCAGATCGCTGTCCGATTGTCCTTCAATGGAAAGCAGAGTCAGTGAGGAGGTCCATCCCCTTCAAGTTCAATAGAATCTGTTTACAAGATGAATGTTTTAATGATATTGTTTCAGATGTCTAGAAATCCTTTAATGCATGGTAGGGATAGTTGGCCATGGACTTTATTACTGTAAATTTAAATGCCCTTAAGAGAAATTTTCTCATTTGGGAGCAGAAGAAGAATGTCAATCTATATAAGGAACTAAAGGACGTGGTTGATGAAAATCAAGATATTGGAGAGAATATGTATGTTGTGCCACCCTCTTCACATAGACTAGAAATTTTGAAGCTTTCAGAAAAAAGAAAAAAGTGCATACTGTAGACATAGAAAATACTTGGAGATTAAAAAGTTGGGTCGTTTGGATCTATGAGAGGGATAAATTCTTCGATCATTATGCCTTCCATAGGAAGAATATCCACTCAATGTGGAGCATAAAGGGGGTTGATGGTAATTATAATTACTCTAATGCTGAGATCTAGAAAGAAGTAGTACATTATTTCCAAAATCTTTTCATGGCTAGAGGTGAGCTCCTTGTTGAAAATAAACTATGGGGTGCTGAGGAATACCTGAGAATGTTTTATAATGAATCTATTTTTGCACTCATTAGACTGGTCTCCCAAGAGGAAATTCTCTTGGTATTGAAATCCTTTTCTAGGAAAAAATTCCCTAGCCGTATTGGCTAGACAGTTGAAACCATTTTACACATTTTTGAGGTCACGAGATAGAATTTGTTGGATATGGTTCAAGATCCTATTATAGGAGTTTCATTTTTGGATCTATAAAGTTTACTTTCATAGCCCTTATTTTGAAAGTCACTATACCCATCTCTTTCTCAAACTTCAAGCCAATCCCCTTATCCAATATTCTATACAAGTTTATTTTGAAGGTCATAGAAGAATGGATGAAAGGAACTCTCTCTACTCACATATCTAGGGAATATTTGGATTTATTCACAATAGGTCCATCCATGATCTAATTATTATTTCTGAGTAGTGCAACCATTCCATCCACACCAAAAACCTGCAAGCGATGGTAATGAAGATCGACGTGCATAGGGAATATGATTGCATAGACTCATATTTTCTAGGGATTTTACTTCTGAAGATTGGCTGAGAGATACATAATGTTGAATGGATTGTGGAATGTGTGACAAAGGTTTGGCTCATTATACTTATTAATGGATACCCCATTGAATTTTTTTGTGCAGGAAGAAGGTTGAGTCATGCCAGCTCCTTATCACCCTTCCTCTTCATTATTTTTATGGATTCCATCAGTAGGAAGATAAACTTAGCAAAGGCTTTGAGGATGTTTAGGGGTTTGAAAATGGCGTAAGAGGTTAGTGTAACTCACCTTTTAATTTTTTGATGATATTATTACATTGGGGATGATATCCCGGGAAACAGTGTGAAGCACTACACTATATTTTCTACCATTTTGGAGAGGCTTTGGGACTTAATGCAAATGGTCATAAGTTTATTAACATTTTCACTTCTAGAAATCAAGCTGATATAAACTATATTTATGATATTTTTGGGGTGGAAACCAAGTGTCCACAGGACGATTTTACCTATTTATGACCTAGATTGAAGCTGACAAACTACCATTTGGAGGACTGGTCATGGTTGCCCTCTAAATTTGATAATAAGCTCAAGGGTCAGACACATTGTTAGCTTTCACTAGATCAAGATGGGTGATATTGGCAAAAGGAGGGGATCATACATTCGATTGAGTTTTAATAAGATTAAGAAATGGTTCTTGTAGAGTTTGATATGGTATTTAGGAAGCATAAATATGTTGATTATTAGTCGGGACATGATTTTTTAGTGTTTTAGACTCCACAAGGCTTTTTGAAGACAAGATTGTGGCTTTGCATGAAAGAGTTATCTTTTTATTGGATCAAGCAATTAGCGGGGAATGGTTACCTTCTAACATAGAAAGTGGCGACACATATTGGACTAAATAGGAAAATGGATTTGGATTGGAACAATTATGTCAGTGAACTTAAACGAGATGGTCTTTGTAGGAATGCGAGATGTGATTCCCTTTCATGGGATGGGACACTCAGGAAATTTTTTGTGGTGGTTGTAGAGAATTATAAACATACCATGCACCTTACACAAGACTCTATATCAACACCATGGTTTCAGGCTATCTGGAGTTTGAATGCCCCCTGTAGATCATTATTTTTGTTTGGCTGGTGTGGAGAAACAAAATTTTAACATAGGACACTCTTTGTAAACATGGCTTTCAAGGTCTCACATGATGTTCATTATCTAGTGGTGATTTTGAATCTATTTTTCACCTTTCTATTTCGTGCAAGATGGCTTTCGATATTTTTTCTATGACACTTTCCTTTTTCAATATCATGTTCAAAAAACTCACCTCTTTGGAGTAGTGTTTGCGATGGGGACTGGTTTGGAATTATATACGTAGATATATCCCACTATTTGTAATTTGGGAAATCTGAAGGCCCAAAATCATCTCATTTTTCATGTGTTTCAAGTCCATGTTTACAGGATTTTCTCAAAAAGTTCTTGTTTGGCTAGAGTATATGGAACCATATATGATAACTTCCAAGGACCAGTTGAGGAGATATTTTCACCCTCAGATTATCTGTTCAACGAGATTTTCTGATGGTGCAACACAAATAGGGATATGTGGTTGTGGAGCATGGCTTCGCGTGAATGGTAGCTCTTATCATAAGTTGCATTGGTTTGGGGGAATAGGCATGAATTCTAGGGTGGAGATCTGTGGGGCCTTCTGTAGTTTGAAAAGGAAAAACAATTACAAAACATCCATGTCTATGGTGATTTTAAGACTATCATTGATGGAGTTCTGGGAAACACATCTTTTGATCCTCTAGATCTCAGAGGATGGATAGGTAAAATTTATGCACTTACACAATCTTTTTTGAGTTTTGACATTTAGCATATATACAAAGAATATATTGGGTTGCACAACTCTCTATGAAAAATGGGATTGAATAATGTTGAAGGATATATATATTCTATCTATCTATCTATTCTATATATATAATATATATATATACTATATATATTATATTCACTTTTGTTTCATTATTGTTTGAGGCTGGCTGCATATCCTCTCCCATAGTGTGGGTCGTGACAAGGAATATTAGATGAATACTTTCCACTCATATGCACGCGTTTTTCTTTGTTTCTATATCACTTGAACTTTTTAGATGTCTACCATTTTAGTTTTTATGGGATGCCTACTCTCCGCTTCCAAAATGGGGGTTGAATGATGTTGAAAGGATATATATATATATATATAATAATATTATATATAATATATATATATATACTAATATATATCATAAATCACTTTTGTTTCATATGGGTTTATCTGGGAGGAGGGGAACACTTCTCTCCCATAGTGTTGTTCGTGACTGGAATATTAGATGAATACTTTCCAACTCATATGAAGGTTTCATTTTGTTTGTATATCACTTTAACTTTTTAGATGTCTTTGTTTTGGTCTCATTTTTAATAAATGTTGTTTCAAAATGTTTTATTGAACTAAAACCGATATCATTTTATACAGAGACATGATGGCTCTTGCTGGTCAATCAGGGACAATACTATATTAATGATAGACCCAAAATGTAACTGGGTTTTAGTTCTCTTAATAAAATCTAGTTTTGGATTTTTTCTTTTGAAAAGATTAATAAATGTATAAAATTCATTTATTTAAAAAATAAATACCTTTCTAACTACAATGTGAATCTTCAGAAGAATTACAATTCAATGCAAATTTACATGGTTTATGATATGATAAAGGTACACAACTTTCACATCTTAAATTATTATAGGCTATTTTAGTTTGTGAATAGAGGATTGATTGATATAAGGACATAAAAACTCAACAAGATTAATGATATATTTGATGATCAACTAACTAAAGAAAACTTGACTCCTAACATTTCTATAGAATAGGTCATGTCAACAATCAATATTTCGATATCCCTCCTTAATATTATGGAAATCTATTCACTCATTAGGTGGAAACTTTACATTAAATAAAGTAATAGGATTAAAATATTCACTATTGGTGGATCTATCCTTTGCAATAGTCATCAAATGAGTATCACAATAGAAACATACTGCAGTAGATAGTGATTCAATATCCTTGCATCTTAAAATAGAGGATGTACACGAATTAAAGTTGACACAAAAATTATCAACTAATACTCATATATATAAATATTTCAATACATTTATTTTAAGAGGTGTGATTTAGTTTTCCATGATTTGATTTATGGTTTGGGTAAACCATTGGGATTTATAGTTTATTACTTAATGACTATCTTCTAGTATTATGGCTCAATATGTATGATATAGGGCTAGGATATTTTATGAGGATAGGTTTTTGTCAATTTCTTAGAGGATATTTACGGACATTTGGCTAACCTAGATCATCATTTGGCCCAGCATAGGAGAGCTAGATCCTCTTAAATTGCATCTTTGTATTTGATTGATATTTTAGGCATCTTGAGCGATGTGTCAAACTTCCAGTGAATGCAATTGCTTGATTCTCTTTCATTACATATTAGAGTTGGAATGAATGAAAAACGATAGGAGGCATGTCTCACATATGGTGGGATTTTATTGTAGCTGAAATAGATGAACAACTGTAGGAGGTATGGCTCACATATGGTGGTATTTTCAACTTCTGTCGGTTTTTTGCATCGATATTTAACATATTTTAATGTAGAAACTTGGACATGAAATCAACTTATGTTACCTTTTTAGTATTATCATTCAAATTTATGATTGAGAGGAAAATTGTTAGCTTATGATACTCGAAGTCCTACATCACCTTATTTTATTTGACACCTTGCGATATTACTTTTATTCTAACCATGTATTATAGACTATTTTTTCTATTTTGTGCTTTGCTTCCTAATGAGGTCTATGTATGAGAGAAAATATAGTTTATGATGTGGATTGATCCATGTGGTATAGGTTTTTATATTATATGAGGTTGATGCATCCATGTATTATACATTTGTATCATTGAATGAATATTGTAATACAAGAACATGGATTAAGGATCCATCGATGAAGTTTCTCGTGTCCTATATTATGTTCTAATTTCTAACATGATGTCATCGTTACCACATTATCATTTATACCTTTACCTTGTATTTTCCAAAAATATCACTATTCACAATTATGATACCCTTTCTTTATATTATAGGTTCACATAACAATGATATAGACTACTGAGCCATATGATATGGCTAATTCCAAAACCATATAATTTAAATGATAGACACAATATTAGTAATACATAAAATCACTACTCAAATGATAAAAGAAGGATGAAGGGAGTATGGTGGGATACAATTCCATGAGAGGGGGATAAGGGGGTCCAAAGGTCCAAAAGCCAAAATATTCAAAAAATAATATTTTTGGACTATTACACAAAATTTATGGTAGAAAAGGTAGCAATGGGTTGAGTAGCAATGCATTCAAAGAATAATTCATGCATGGTAGTTAACAAATGCATACATTCCTACTTCTTTAGCCTCAATGTGGCAATGCAGTTTTCTACCCCTCTTATAAAATTCACTATGAATTGTAATTCAGTTAAATAATGTTAAAGTAAAAATAATAAATCAGATAGTGTGGACCTAGATTAAGTGACCGAGGAAGAGGAATTTCCTATACTAATATTAAGCCCAAGCCACTCCATTTATTTTACCACTTATCTAACTAAAAAATTTGTGGACCTTATGGTGCAAACATTAAACTTGTGTATGAGCCACAGTAGTGAAAGATGAGACTATATTATTTTGTATCCCCATAGGGTATGTTGGTATTGTCAACACATAAGAGGAAGGCGGTTGATTAAAAAAAAAACAATAGATCAATGAGAAGGATATGGGGGACACATAGACAATATACTCAAATGTGTAGTTGAGAAATGTGAGAGAGCTCATAGAAGAGAATGCAAGGTGTGTGAAATGTGTTGGTACACAAGGGAGTGGGTAGAGATAGTATGTGTTGTGTATTCCTACAAGGCTTAGCAGATGGAGACATTGTGTGCTTTGGATTCTTGTAGTATTTAGCAAGAAGAGACACTATGTACCCTAGATTCTTGCAGGGTTTAGTAGGTGTATACATCATGTTCTATTTATTTTTGTAGTTTTTAGCAGTTGGAGATATAATGTGCTCTAGATTAATGTGTGGTTTAGCAGGTCGAGACACTACATTCTTTGGATTCTTAAGTGTTTAGTAGGTTGAGACAATGTGCTCTCTCGATTTTTGTGTTCTTAGTAAGTGGATACATTATGTGATTTGGATTCATATTTGTTTTGGTTAAATGGTATTGGTGTGAATCCCATTAAGAAATTAATCCCTTAGACTCTAAATCCATATTTTGGTTGGTAAACCATAAGAAATATTATATGTAGATGTCCTATGGTTGGGTAGAGCTCAATTCCCTCGATCAGTTGGTAGTCATTCAAGTTATACAGATAAATCTCTTTACCTATATATATGTTTCACTATGAATTATTAATGACGTTGTTATGTTTTATGACAATGTATGTATTAACATTGTTAATGAAGCAATGTGTTTTTCCCATTTGTCTCTAATGAGATACTTATGTGTGTGTTCTTAAGATTATGAGGGGTTTGGTGTCTCTATGTCTACTGATATGTTTATAAAGGGAAGAGTTATTTTTATGGTCATGAATGATTATTTGATGCACTGAGCTAGACTATTACAATGTGTGAGATTCCATGGTTTAGTATGTTATGAATATCATGGGTCTCTATTTTCATAGGTTGTTAATTGTATTTACTAGTAGAAGACTAATACTAATTTAATTTAAGATATATGAATGAATATGATAATGTTTTCTTGATTGATGTTGTGTTTTAATATGATGTTTACGTATTTTAATTTACAGAGTAATGCTAGCGATGGCTTAGCATGTTTTAGTTCTGGGTAGTAGGCATGTTGATAAATCCATTAATTATATTATAGCCAGGTATAATACTTGGAATGTTCATTGCTTGGATCAGGGTTTCATTACTATAGAATGTGTACTCTTGGAAACTCCAATATTCAAGGAGAATTCATGCTAAGTCCCTCAAAGATCTCAAATTTTATAAGTCTATGTGTTTAGAAAATCAGAGTGTAATTGGGTCTTGATGAGTTATCACAAGAGCATTGTATCTAGGGTTTGACGATCGATATATATTTTGAATTGGAAGACATGTTCGACGATGGAGAATCCAAACATCTATTTGATTAGAGAGGTTATTCGTAAAGGGGCCCTTTTGGAGTATTACAAACACGAGGCCCATTTGGAGGATTATAGGTGTAAGGACCATATGTGAAAGTTTCTATAATTTGGAAAGAGATAATGTATTTGGGGTAGTATCCATAAGAGTGTTTTTTAGCACGGGGATAGATTAACTCAAATGGGGGATGTATCAAGCATCTAGGATATCGATGGGTGAGGGCATAGTTCAAATTTGTGAGGCACCTCCTGTGAGTAAGGTTATAAATTCCTTAGAATGTGCATAATATATTCTTTGGATCTGAGTGTCTAGGACAGATACCAATAATGAAAATATAGATGCACCCATATATCCCCTAAAATTTCATATAACAGGAAATTGATGATTTGCATGAAGGGGTTGGACCCACCAATTAGACTTAGGTGGAAAGCACCATGAAAGCACGGTTGTGGCCACATGGAAGCCATGCAAATGTTTTTGGTGATGTACCATTGTTTAGTATGGTGTGCAAGAGACACATGGGTCACATGTGGGTGTCAAGTGGAAACATCTTGATAACACAAAGTTCTTTCATGCTTGCATGGCAATGCCCTAAGGATGTCTCATGGTGATTTAATGCTGACATGGAATAGATATAGCGATGGAAACTTTATCCACGTGGATGCTTGTTGGCTCCATGATCTGATTTTTGAAGGAGTAGGTCTAGGATTGAGATGGTTTGTGAGTGCTGGGAATATTGCACCACAGATAATTTTTTGTGCCCCTTATTTTACTCCAACGTTTAAAATTAAGGAAGGTGGTACAAAATCATCATGGGGTCAAGTATAGTGGGACCTATGACTCAATCAAAATGGACGCCACATGGTTGTGACATATTAATGTGGCACCATGCAATTATCCAAACTTTGATTGAGCATAATTTTGAATCTAGGAGTTATATTGAGACAAAATTTATATCATCAAAAATTTCCTAACAAGTTGCATGTGATGGCGTTGTCCAAGATTTATTTCACAAGTTTTGGAGAAGAAGGATTTTTGTAACCCCATATTCATATTAAGACCATGCAGGTTCGGTTGGTTAAAAATAATACCTTCCATAGTCAAGATAGTGTAAGGGGGCATAAAGGGGTGTCATAGAGTGGTACGAGAGCATGATTCAAAAATTAGAATTAATGGACCATCCAAGAGAATGTTAAAATAAAAAATGAGGTTCAACATTGAACTCGACTAGGTTCGAGTAAAGGCTTTAAAAGTAGTATCTATGCATGCATGAGTACTTATGTGAAATTATTTTTCAATATATATTTATGAATACACTAATGTTACATGAATATTGAATTTACTTTGATGTAGAAGGATAAACATGTAGAATGTTAATTACATTCCCTACAACATCCAACCAGATTTGTAAAATTTTATTGCCAATTGGTGCAACCATAAGTATCAAGGAGGGGGGAATGTTTTAACTTATATCTTACTAGTAGAATACTTGTATTTAATATTTTGATAATTTCCCATACAATGATGAATAGTAGCTTAGGCATGAAAAGAGAGTGCAAGAGATGATATAGTTCTAAGATGCATGCCCAATGAATAGATACTAACTAATGATAGGCTAGACGCATAAGCATATGCTAGGTGCATAAAGTAATGGATGTGCATGGATAAATACACTGAGTATTATTTTGCAATAAAATGATTCATATGACTAATAGTGGTTATTGGTGAGCATGTAACCAGGAACAGGTTGATAGCATGATGGTGAAGTGAATGAAGGTGTTTCATGTAGTCTTTTGTAATCAAGGCTATAGAATATAAGGTGTTCAT
>APFE030304330.1:7532-141422 GCA_000404065.3 Pinus taeda
GCTGACCTTGTTCCTTTAGGTAGTGAAGCAACACTTTTAGGGACTTAGGAGCCCTCAGTTTATGGACATTTATGATTGGGTTTGAAGTGCCCAAAAATGTCTATAACACTTGCCCTATGATTATTACTTTAGGAAATAAGTTATACAAGATACAAGAGGTAGCCTTGCCTATCGCCATATCTTTGATCACTAAAAAGTAATGTAGTAAGACCATTTCCCAGACGAGGAAATTTGTTTTCCTTATAATTTTACCTCAGGAAAAGAAGAAGGTTTTTGCCACGGCTTCCAAACAGGCCTCCTCTGAACTGGACAAGGTCATGGAGGAGTATAGGGACATTTTTGCCTCACCTATAGGGGTACTTCTTCACTATTAGGTCAAGCACTCCATCTATCTAACCCCAGTTGCACTACTACCAAATGAATCGATCTATCGATGCTCTTTTATGGAGAATGATGAGATCAAGAGTCAGGTTCATGAGTTTTTGTAGAAAGGGCACATCAAGCCAAGCTCATCACCCTATGGGAGCCTGATTGTATTTGTACAGAAGAAGGACGAGACCTAGAGATTTTGTATTGACTATCAAGCGTTGGACAAGATCATTGTCCAAAATAGGTACCCAATCCCATGGATTGATGAACTTATGGACCAGTTCAAGGGGGGGAATATTTCAGCAAGATTGGCTGGAAATCTGGTTATCACTAGGTGCTTATCGAACCCTACGATGTGTGGAAGACTACCTTCAAATCCAAGGAGGGCCTTTTTGAATGGTTGGTCATGCCTTTCGAGTTAAAGAATGCCCCCGCAAACTTCATGAGATTGATGGACGACATCTTGCGACGCTTCACCAATGAATTTTTGTTGGTGTATTTAGATGACATCTTGATCTTCAGCTACAGTTGGGAAGAGAACCTCCACCATATTTGATAAGTCCTTCAAACCCTGTGACAACACAAGTTGTGTGCCAATTTGGAGAAATGCACTTTTGGCATGACCCAGGTTCAATAGCTGGGGCACATCATTGATAAGAAGGGTGTGCATGTGGACTCAACCAAGATACAAGTCATTTGGGATTGACCAACCCCAACCACTCTAGCAGAGCTCCGCAACTTTCTAGGTCTTGCCAATTTCTACTGTAGGTTCATGTTGGGGTTCTCTCATATCACTTGGCCTTTAAGTGAAGTCACTAAGGGCAAAGTGAAAGAAAAAAGTTTGTTTTGAAACCAAACAAAAGGCATTTTCCAAGTTGAAGCATAGCCTCTACTCTGCACCAGTGCTCACATTAACAAACCTACAACAACCATTTGAGATTGAGACAAACACCTCTAACTATGCTATTGGTATGGTTCTTACTCAACAAGGGAATTCAGTGGCTTACCATAGTGAGAGTTTTAGACATAGTTTGAAAGTGTCCCACTTACAAAAAAGAAATGTATTCAATTATGCAGGACTATCATCAATGCAACCATTGCATTCTTGGGAAGGAAACAATCATCCATACAGACCACCGATCCCTGTAGTTCAACAGACATAAAGGAAGCTGTAGAATGATCACCATTAGAAATGGTCCACATACTTGAAATAATTCCATTTGTACATTAAGTACAAGAAGATAAGAACCAATAATGTTGCAGAATGCCTTAGCCGACCACCAATCATGGCGTTGATCACTATGCTCGACTCCTATGGGCACAAGACTTCGGGGTGGCTGCATCTTTATGAGAGCGATCCACAATTTAGTAGCACATATCAGACACTCCTGGAAGGTAATAAAGTTCCACGTTTTGACCTCTAGGATGCACTACTATGCAACTTGGGATACATTTGTGTTCCTTCAAGAAAACGTGCCAAGATGATTTCGGAGGCGCACTACAGTCGGGTCGCTGGACATTTCAGAGTAGAGAAAATAGTGGTAGTATTGTGGGAGTATTTTTATTGGTTGAACCTTCATCGGGGTGTTGGGATGTACATTAATCTTGCACTTCCTATGCCATTGCCAAACCAACCATAAAAAAGAAAGGCCTATATACTCCTCTGCCTACTCCTAATCGACCTTGGGAATCCATCTCCATGGATTACATGTCAGGCCTTCCTTCTACTAAGCATGAAAACAACTGCTTTTTTGTGGTCATCAATAGATTCTTTAAGGTGGCCATTATGGCAGCCTGCAAGAAGAGTATCAAAGTAGAGGCCACTGCTAAGATCTTCTTTGAGTGTGGGTACACTTTGGGATCCCATAGTCCATTGTTTATGATCAGGATAGTAGATTCCTAAGTTCATTTTGGTCAAGTCTCTGGTTGATGTTGGATACCAAACTCACTAAGTCCACAACATTCCATCCCCAAACTGATGGCCAAACAAAATTCGTCAACAAGATGATCGTACATATTATGTGCATGCACACCTCAAAGCATCCACGCACATGGGATGAAATCCTCCCATATTTCCAACGCAACTACAACAGTATTATGGGAAAATTTAGTGTTTCTTCAAACAACTAACCCCTATACCTAGTAGCTAGTCTAGAACAAAAATTAAAGTAATTCCATTGCTTTTCCTATAGCTAACAGGTAAAAGAAAGAGGAACAAAATAACCAACCTGTATCTCTTGCTCGATCCTTCTTCCCTTTGACCTCTTTCACCACTCCATTCTGTACTTAACTTGCTTGGAAGGTACCTGCACACAAGTCGAGACAGAAAACCATCAAAGCATACATATCGATCTGTTAACTAAAAATATTGTAGAATCAAAAGTACAACATACATCATATAAACACATGAATGGGAAAGGGCATAGAACTCTTTATTGATAGAAGGAAAGATTACAACCCATGTAGATGCATGCTCAATTCAGTGTCATCCTTCCATCTTCAAACCCTTCTCTCCTCATGCAACAACAATTTGACATGATAACCTTACTCTCTTCCAAGTCTCACTCAAACAACATTTCCTTAACTCAAGAAGTTCCAACCTCTCCAAGCCTTTGAATTCTTGGTCCATTTATAGTTGAATGGAGGAGGTTAAGCCATTAATGGCCCTCATGAATGCTTTGCCAAAATTGGGAAGTGGTTCCATGGAGGAAGGGATAATGGATTAAGGTTCATTCATCTCCTTCCTCATCCAAAAGCGAGTCCAATCCATCTGGAAACTTCCAGAAGCATCCATTGGATGAGGTATCCAATGGATTCATTTCAAAAATTCGATGAATCTTACTCATCGTAGGTGAAACAATGGCTAGGTGAGATGCATAGCACCCAGATAGTGTAGTTTCTGCAATGCATTGTAGCCTAATAGAAGGCCACCTGCACTGATCTCCTTAGGGGCATTTTTTGGATGAATGGTGTCATGAAACTCTTGAGAAGCAAGCATGATGTAGGTTGACCTCATTAGGGAATGAAAACAACTAAATTAGGGATTGATGGACCCTAATAATACGGATCTGGAAGTTGGGGTTGATGTGCCCAAATTTTCCTGTAACAATTGCCCCCTAAAGCATGAAGTCAAAAATAAACATGTCGAGTGAGATGCTTTACCACATGGAGAGAAGGTTTCGAAATGGAAGGATACCTGCATTAGTTATAATACATATATCATGATACTTTAATTTTTTCTCACAATTTAGTTGAGGGAAGGCATACCCATGCTCAACTTTATAAACTTTCATTACTTGTATAAATATAGTCGTCTATAGATATAAACCCATGAGTGGATGACGATGAATGTAAGGCCATTGTACATTTGATATAGTACTCCTGAAAAATATATCGCAGCCCGGATGGATGAAACTAGATCTGGGGTCCTCAATCTCGTCCAATATTTCACTCAGGTACAAGTCTAACCATGTGAATAGATGATCTGAAGTCGAACATGGAGAGACATTGTCTGATTACCAGCCAATGATGTAATCCATTAACAGATGCGAGAGGAATCATTGATAATGATAATGACCTCAAGGTATTGTAGTACATTTCACATGGTGTGAATAAATGATTTGATGTCGAACACCAAACAAAGTCTTTCGGCCAAAGGCCATTGATGTCAACCTATCGCCAGAAGCGAGAAACCTGCCATTGATGTATGCAAGCCTCAAGGTACTGAAGGGGTGTTTCTCAGTCAACTTCTTGGATGATGTGCTAATGTCGACAAGAACTGACTCGTCACGGGAGGGCCTTGATGTATCCCACATCAACGACACGAAACAAGGTAAATGATTTTTGAGTTGAAACATTCATTGGTGACACAAGGTTCAGGAATGGCAGGCATGAATATGAAGGTTTACCGTATTGTGAAGGATGAAGTTTTGAATTGAATGACTTCTCTTGAACATATCAGCAACACTAAAGTGAATTGGTAGCATTTACCCAAAACAAAGTGATGGATGGTATGATAGACCAACGATGTGATAACCATCAAGCAGAATGACCCAACCCACATACTCACGGTGATGAGGTGAAAGTGTCATGTTCAAGAGCGACCTGCTACCATAAAGTGTTCCCAACTTTTTCCCATTTTCCCGAGTCATTTCTGACCAATACCTCTTTATTTTTATCAAGCTTGAGGAGGATAACATATGCTTGTTGTATAATTCCACCCTTCGGGTGAATCCATCGCTATTTGATGTTTTAACGAGTCTAGTGAAGGTGAAACTTGGTCTTGTCTAGATGGACAAGTTTGTCGCTATTTAATGTTTTTAACGAGTTTAATGACAAAGATAACTCAGTCCTCTTCACATTTACAGAGTTTGAAAGGGGACAAAAAGAAAACTCCACAAGTTATTTTTTGTAAATTTGTCTCTCGAGCCCAAAAAAGCATAAAACAATACAAGAGAGAACCTATTGATCATGTTTGACCAATGAGTACCTTTTTCGTAGTTAATCTATCTTAGCTCGAAGAAAGGGTAAAACTATACTGAGAAGATATCGATTCTAATCCATTAACGAGCTAGAAACGACAATTGCTCGGCAATATTTTCATGCTTAAAGAGTTTGAAAAGAGCTTAAAGAGGAATCCATTTTGAGGAATGAGTGGTGTCTAGGGTAGCAACTAGTTCCGGTGATGTCGGAACTTTCTTAAAACATGTTGATTTATGTGAAGAGGCTGGCTAATAAGACCACTCATTGCAACTGTTCCTCAAAAAAGGTAAAACAACCAAGTGAAAGCGTATGATCGGCCAAAGAGATGGTGTTGATGGAATGAAACAACCAAGGCTCATCTAACGAAAGAGGCTGATAGAATGGCAATCACGAGGGTTAAACTGGAAACGGGTTCATTTTTAGACAAGCTTGAACCATAGGGAACTGTGCTTGGATTCAGTTTCATGTTTACACAAACTTGAAACGAAAAAACTATGCTTGCATTAAGTTTCATTTTTACACAAGCTTAAAATGAAAAACTATGCTTGAATCAGTTTACATGCCCCCAACATGATGAAAGGGAGAGTCTCCTGTAACTAGATGGAAGTCACTGCGGTGAAGTAGGACGGTTATCCAACACTTATTTGGCTTCATCCAGATAGGGACAAAGGTGAATGGGGTGATACCCTTCACATAACCTACAGGGAAACTTAACTTTACCACTAGGTGCATGCCCCCAAGCTTCATTACATTCACCTAAGTAGACTACTTGTGACTATCAAGTGGATGGAATGAAGGTTCTTTTATGAGTTCAAGTGAAAGACTCGACTTGGAACATTTTCAGGGGACCTTGTTTCATTTCTTAATGAGCTTGACACAAGACAAGGAGCTATGCTAATATTCCTTGTTTCATTTTTTAACGAGGTTGACACAAGATCAAGAATTATCCTCGGACCCTTGTTTCATTTTTTAACAAGGTTGACACAAGACTAGGAACTATCCTCAAACTCCTTGTTTCATTTTTTAACGAGGTTGACACAGTAAAAGAACTCTCCTCGGACCCTTGGTTTCATTTTTTAACAAGGTTGACACAAGAAAACAAACTATCCTCGGACCCTTGTTTCATTTTTTAACAAGGTTAACACAAGACAAGGAACTATCCTCAGTCCCTTGGGTTCATTTTTTAACGAGGTTGACACAAGACAAAGAACTCTCCTCAATCCCTTGGGTTCATTTTTTAACGAGGTTGACACAAGACAAAGAACTCTTCTCGATCCCTTGGGTTCATTTTTTAACAAGGTTGACACAAGACAAATAACTCTCCTCGAACTCCTTGTTTCATTTTCTAACGAGGTTGACACAAGACCAAGAACTGTCCTCGTACTCCTTGTTTCATTTTTCAATGAGGTTGACACAAGACTAGGAATTTTCCTTGCACTCCTTGTTTCATTTTTTAATGAGGTTGACATAAGATCAGCAATTGTCCTCGTACTCCATCACAACTCATAAGAGGTCATGAAGGAGAGATCTAGCTCCAAAGCCCCCAGTACATGATGTACAACATCACTGAATTGATCGTCAATTGATGTAGGTATGGAATAGGTTGCCACATAATTAACCCATGGCGAGGATGATACCATTGGTATAAATGGACCATTTAGGGAAGATGGTTGAATGCAAGCCATATTTGGATTGGGAAATGAAAGCTGGTCAACAATGACAATTCTAGCTTCATGCGGGAAACAAATCACTCGAAAGAGTGTTGAAACAATAGCTCCCATGCCATAAACATAGTCACGCCCAAGAAGTAAATTGTAATCTAAAGGTCCTGGGACTACCATCACGTTCAGATAAACAATTTTTCCTCCTAAAGTGATAGGTAATTGAGGGAGGATCCCTAATGGTTAACTAGTTCCTCTGTTAAAAGCCAACAGATTCTGGGTAACAGGCACAAGCGATGGCGAACTAAGCGCTTGCCAATCAGTTGAGGAAAGGATACTGACTGATGCACCTTCATCTATAATGGTGCCAGATACAATCATATTACAAACCTGCACTATGATCTGGAAAGGCACATAAGAAGGAAGGCGGAATCCTACCAGTCGATTCCAATCAAATGAAGTGACTAGACTACTTGGAGGGGGTACTGTAGTAATGGGAGGATTAACCACTTGAGTTACAAGAACTAGAGGATTTTCCTCCTCTCTTGATGGAATAGGAAGACCACCCCCAAACTCATTAGAATATGAAGAAACAAAAAGAAATTGAGTGGTATCATTTTCATTCTCTTTGGGAAAGGTACGATTAGCTGAAGGTGAAATTGGGTCAACTGTTACCTCGACCTGTTGATTTGGGTCAGGTATAAAATCAGAGAATTCACTTTCAGAGAGAGTGGTTTTATCAACTAGTGAAGGATTTAGGGAGAGTTTCCTGTAACCAGATGGAAGTCACTGCGGTGAAGTAGGACATTTATCCAACACTTTCTTGGCTTCATCTAGATAGGGGCAAAGGTAAATGGGGTGATTCCATTCACATAACCTACAAGGAAACTTAACTTCACCCTTCTTTCCATGAACTTTACTAGCACTAGTTGATGGTGTGTCAGCAACATGATCTCCAGAAGTTGATGACACAGGATGATGTGAACGGGAAGACCATTCTTCTAAGATTTGAGGAATGTCAAGACAATTTCAAAGAAGATGGTCTCCCGCACAAAGTTTTCATGGATATCGAACTTTGTGAGGCTTGACTGATGGTTTCTCATCAGATGTTGCATTCAAAGCAATGGTTGCTTGGTTTTCCCTCTACTGAATTTGCTTCTTCTTCTTCTTCTTCCCTTTCTTCTTCTTCTTAGCCACCTGGTTACTAGTACCAATACTTTCACTAGGTGAAGAGGAAGAAGGGGAGGAAGAAACAAATGAGGAAGAAGGCAAAGGGTCAAATTTAGGATCAATTGGAGGTTTATTTTGTCCAGTTGGAGGTGTACTCGTTTGCAGAGAAATCACGACATTTTGAACCAAGGAGGTTGAAAACAACCATACTGACAAGCCAATGGTAAATCCCGGAAGGGACAATGTAGCCATATATGGAGCACCAATATTTTTGAAAGGAGGAAAAGGACTAGGATTTCCATCAAAAGGAATTCCTTGATTGGTGGACTCCAGATTTATCGCCATATGTTTCAACCTAAGATCAACTAAGAAATAAGCATGGAGGATGTTATACGCGGTCAATTAATTTTTACGACACTGGAACACAACTTTACTTTTTCATTTTTAAAGAGTCGAGAAAAATTAAAAGATGACTCTAGTCACCTTTGATGTTTAATGAGCTTGAAGGGACAAGTGCTCAAATGATCATTTTACAGTTAAAGAGTCAAAAAGGAACGAAAGTGACTGCTTTGGAGATACTAGACAAGAGGGTTTACCAAACTAATCACAGAACTGCAATATACACCTTGGTGATAAATGAAAGAGAAATTACCAAGGATTTACCGTACAACAGTCAGTCTTCGCGAATGCTGTGTTTGGTGCATTGTGATTAGTAAGGGAGCAGACTCGGCTTCCTAGGGATAAAGGATTAAAACCTATTGGGGTCTCCCATTGTATACTCGACGGTACTGGGAGCACAAGTATGTACTAGTACTTATCGAATCAGAGAGGAGGAACCACCCAACCTCAATGAAAACGATAGCCACTAGGTTTAAAGACGTCAAAACACGTCTCTAGCCTAGACCTCTAGATGTTTGCGTTAAGTTCCAATGCATTATTAGGTTAATTGATGTAAATTGTAGGTTGATCTTGCTTAAAATTTTCCTTTGAAGGTTCACCACGTGATGTTTTCAGAAATTCCTAAGAATGAAACTAGAATGAGAAGCACTCTTTCCATTTGTTTTCAGCAATGAAAATCCTAGCTATGAGGGATAGAGCATACAAGTACTTTTTGAACAAGAAACAAAGAGCACAAACTAGATGCAATTCCCTAAACCAATCCTTTCAATCATTCACAAACTTTATTATGCACAATGCATGTTTTTCTTTTCAGTTTCCCTTAATGTGAATGAAGCAATAAGAAAAACTAATGCACAAACAATTCAGATCTTTTTTCATAAAAAATGACGATTTGTGACAATTTCTTTTAAAATGGAAAGGAATATTGTACGACACTTCCAATTTTAAAGAAATGAAGATTTTCGACACTTTAAATGAAAATACAAATCAAATTCACAAGCGAATCAATTGATTATCTATGAAGGAAGACTATATGACACTTCATTATTCGAAGAAAATGATGATTTTACGACACTTTTCTATCGACAAAAATCAATTGACCATATTATAACTTTGACTATAGACTGATAATGACAAAGAAAACATTAAAGAAACATTAATCAATCCAATCAAAGTAAGGTTGGTTGGCTAAGGAGATGAAAAGACTGTTTTCAGAGACAAGACATCATTGATATTCAACAAGCAAGCAATTAGAAGAATTTTGGCAAAAATTAAATCCAAAGGTGGGAATTTAACCTAAGGTTGATCAGTGTAGGTCAAAGAGGGGCTAACTGTGCTGCATAGCACTGTCTCTCACTAAAAACTGCATTGATTTTAATGAATTGAAAACTGATAAGTGTAGGTTAAAGAGGGCCAATCTGCATTGATTAGTGCAGGCCAAAGAGGGAAAAACTGCACTGATTAAAATATTCCTTTGTTAATCAGTGCATGTAAAAGAAGGCCTAAGTGCAATGCATAGCACTATCTCTAAGACTAGCCTACACTGATTCCTGTGCGGCCACTCAAAGGTCATCTAACCTCAAATTTTGACCAAAACTCAATGCAAACAGCTGAATCACAACAAGTAAAGTATGTCAAGGTTTCTTAAGAGATTGATAAGCTACTATAAGGGATAGGATCATTCCCCAGCAGAGTCACCATTTTGTTATGGGAAAATTTAGTTTTTCTTCAAACGACTAACTCCTAGACCTAGTAGCTAGTCTAGAACAACAATTAAAGTAATTCCATTGCTTTTCTTATAGCTAACAGATAAAAGAAAGAGGAACAAAAGAACCAACCTGTATCTCTCACTTGATCCTTCTTCCCTTTGACCGCTTTTGCCACTCCCTTCCGTACTTAACTCGCTTGGAAGGTACCTGCACACAAGTCGATATAGAAAACCATCAAAGCATACTTATCGATATGTTAACTAAACATATTGTAGAATCGAAAGTACAACATACATCATATAAACACATGAATGGGAAAAAGCATAGAACTCTTTATTGATAGAAGGAAATATTACAACCCATGTAGATGCATGCTTGATTCAGTGTCATCCTTCCAGCTTCAAACCCTTCTCTCCTCATGAAGCAACAATTTGACATGATAACCTTACTCTCTTGCAAGTCTCACTCAAACAACATTTCCTTAACTCAAGAAGTTCCAACCTCTCCAAGCCTTTGAATGCATGGTCCATTTATAGCTGAATGGAGGAGGTTAAGCCATTAATGGCCCTCATGAATGCTTTGCCAAAATTGGGAAGTGGTTCCATGGAGGAAGGGATAATGGATTAAGGTTCAGTCATCTCCTTCCTCATCCAAAAGCGAGTCCAATCAATCTGGAAACTTCCAGAAGCATCCATTGGATGAGGAATCCAATGGACTCATTTCAAAAATTCGATGAACCTCGCTCATCGCAGGCGAAACAAAGGCTAGGTGAGATGCATAGCACCCAGATAGTGTAGCTTCTGCAATGCATTGCAACGTGATAGAAGGCCACCTACGCTGATCTCCTTAGGAGCATTTTTTGGATGAATGGTGTCATTAAACTCTTGGGAAGCAAGCATGATGTAGGTTGACCTCATTAGGGAATGAAAACAAATGAATTAGGGATTGATGGACCCTAATAATATGGATCTGGAAGTCGGAGTTGATGTGCCCAAATTTTCTTATAACAAATAGATCTATCCATATCTCAACGGGCCATAGCCCCTTCAGGTAGGGCTAGGATTTCAACCATTATGTCCCATTGATGTGGCCATACCATTTGCAACTACTGAGGTAGATTCGGCTCATGTCCAATTTGAAGCTGACAGGGTTAACAGCTTCGTTGAGCACATTCAACACATCCACCAGGGCTAACAGGTTCGTTGAGCCAATGATAAGTACAAGTAGCTCCATGATCAACATTGGGTGTCGCATAAGTTCCAGGTGGGCAACAAAGTTTTCCTACATTTGCAGAAGGAGCGCCTCGCTGGATCCCACTGCAAGCTTCACCCATTCCAATATGGATCATACACCATCACTAAGGTTGTAGGGGAAAATTACTCTGAGCTCAACATTCCACCGTTCCTTTGTATTCACCCAGTGTTCAATGTAGACCACCTTTGACCATACTTTCCACCATTGTTAGACACATCTAACATTGTAGAACAACTCACACCAATAGAAATAAACCCCGACTACATGGAACATGCCACAAATGATCAGATCATGGAAAAACAGATCATGAACACTCTCCAACAGAGGATCCAACTATATCGGGTTGTCAAAGCTTGCAACCTCCTGCAACAAGGCAAGTGGCTCACCAGGTACCAAGTTCAATAGAAGTTTCCCCATCACATGGAGGCACTCAATGCAATGGGGACCATTGCTTTGTAAGGGGGGGTCTGGTCCAGGTGGATATTGGTGGCCACCCACCTATTCCACTTGGACCCCCAACACTATCTCTTTTAGTTTTTCAGTTTCCTTAATTGTAGCACAATTTACTATTTTTTGCAATTTTTCAGGTCCTGAACTTCTGGAGTTGTTTCGAGGCACTAAACAATTTTTTTAGGGAAAACTGAGAGACTAAAAAGGTCCCAGATTGGTACACCAAACTAATTTTGGCCTCCTCTTTGAGATATTTTAAATGAGGTATTGTGATAGCCAAACGAAGATCGTATGCCAAAGTTACAACCCCGCGAAGTTAATGTACCAATTTACCCAAACATGGCCCACAGTTTTGGCACTTCATCTCCTAGGGTTAGGTTTTTGGATGTTTAGGGTTTTCCATTGTTTCTCAATAATAAATAGGCCTGTGAACCTCATTGTAACATAGTTCAGAGGCATGTAGCCACCACATCTCTTCTCAGAGATAAGCTACCATCGCCCGAGCTAGTTTATTTCCATTTTGTTTGTAAGCATATTTCAGTATTATGATATTAATGAAATGAAGTGTTATTTCTATTGCATTTCTGTATTTATGGTTATATCTATAACGTTTTGCGTTACTATTTAAGTTCGGATTACATATTTACTAGAGTAGATATCTTCAGTGCATGAGTGTATATGGCTAAGTAGTGAGCAAATCTAAAGTATGCAGTAGATCGCTGGAGAAAAGCATGTTGTAGGAAAGATTTAGAGTTTGTTGGTAGAGATGGAGAGCTTGGTATAGCTCCAAGTTGTGACTCTCACAATTTTTTTACAGGTGTTGTTGAAGCATAAGGCAGATAACCATTGTGTTTGATGTTGTTGATTGCATTATGCATAATTTATATTTTGGAGTGAGGGTTTATGTTATGGATGAGTGTGAGATTTATTTTTGTTGTTGGTGATTATGTTATTCATATTTGATGCATGTATTGGAGCCACTATTTTTCTTGACTAGAGAGCATATTGTTTGTGGTGATTTTTGATGATGATTTGCAGAGAGCCTTGCTACTGAGATTATGACTGCAGAGCTAAATTAGCGTTGAGCATAGTGTCTTGGATTTTGTCTAAAAATATATGAAACGAGGTTCGCATCGAGTAGAGGAGAAGTTACTTCATGAGAGTGGAGAAATGATTTCATAGAATTGGCGAAAGGAACAATTTCTCCATCCAATCAGAGTTGGACAGTCCAAGAAAACTTGGGAAAGGATCATTGATCGTGGTGTCTCTCAGCAGATGGTTATATGTAGATTCATGTGAGAACAAAGTATTTTGAGTTGATTACTAGAATCGAGTCTCCTAGCTAATGGGGGTCGGCTGATTATATATGAGGTCGTGTATCCTATCTGACGGGAGTCAAAAATTCTATGTAAAGGACCATTGCTTGACATAATAGAGATTCGAGGCAACACAACAAAAAAAAAGGGTGGTTTTTCTCCTGGAAAGATTTCCACCAGATATATTGTGTTCTTATGTGTGGTTTTTGTTGTGTGTTGTTTATTTTTTATGTTTCTACTTATGATTTTTGGTTTATGATCATATGGTGCACATTTTTATGAAATAATTTATTTATTTTTCTGATTAATATATGCATGATTCAGTAGAGAGGTTTTAAATTGGTGAAAATTGATAATATGACACACTATGGATTCACCCCCCCCCCCCCCCCCCACTCTCAGTAGTGTTCAAGGTTTCCAACAAAACATTGTTTTTATACTTCATATACTAGGTCAAGTCCCGGTCTCTAACAAAAGTGTCAATCTATACAATTCTTGTGGCGCCATCTTGAACATTAATGGCATCCCATACCGCCTCACAAATAAATGTTTCATATCTCCTACCTAGAACCATGGAAGACTATCATCTTTAATGTGTCCTCCATATTTTTATGACTAATGGATCTTAATAGTGATGTACTAGGTGTAATTACCAATTTTTTTAGTGCACCCTATGCACTATGCTTCACTAGAGGACACTTTGGTCCACTTCTTCCGAAATTACTAAACTTAATTCTACCACTATCCCAACTATCTTAACTTTATTTACTACTCAAGGAATGAGAAACATTAGTTGGGGAAATTACCTCTATATGAAAAGGTGTGTGTGGGTTGCAGGTTCGACACAAGGTGTGTTTTGAGAAGGGTCCTTAGGATGCACATATTCTACTATTTAGGGGATAGGTTGTGAAAGTTCCCCATCCTTTCCTCCTATCTATTGTATGTCAATCCGCACTCTTTCCAAACTTCTCTAATATCCACTACTTGTCCTTCTTCTATGACCTCCTTCTATCTCCTTTGCTGGACTTTGATCAACTGCAAGCACTGATGTGGGCCTCTCTCCTCTGTCACTACTACCTCAAAACCTTCTTCCACTGTGTAGAACACTACTTTCAAACTCTGCCATATCTTCCATTTCATGCATTGTATACCTAAATTTTCCTGACATACTGCTTCATAATCTCATTCAAAGATATTCCATAGCTCCTTTGTCATCTTTTTCCTTCTACTCCTACATCCAAGCCTTATTCTCTTAGGTTACTACCTGGCGATCCCCCAACTCACCCTTAGCGCATGAGGGGTTCAAACTCCATCCTCAAAAAACATTTATCGCAAAACAACATTTTCACAGAAGTTGGAAACACCCAAATAAAAATTCCACATGGAACTCCCAAACTTTTTCACTTAGCAGCAATATAGGAAATTATGGATTCAATGGAAAATTCAGTGATATAGCCCCCAATGATACTTTCAAACCAGAAATAATCCTCCCTTGAATTTTACTGTCTAGAAAATAAAATCTACGAACTCACTCAAGAGTCCACCTTCTGGACTCAACATGGTGCCAATTCCTATTCATATCGTTGAATTTATGAATCCACTTTGTGAGTAGCTATGGGAATTCAATGAAGAATATTTCATATAGATTAGTAAACACATACTATTTCATCCATTTATTGGCACTCCTATGTTGATCCCCAATCTCACCAGCCACAAACTTTTGAAGCTTGGATTCAAGCCACTGATCAATTTGTTCTTTAGTAGGGCTCCACATACCCCTAAATCACAAACCTAGGTCACAACAATTGAACCATTGTTTGCATTGTTTTCAATTTGACCCAGAAAAAAGTACAATGTGCGACCAACAAGACCACAACTAGTACTCACCTTTCCGGCATCACCTATGAGAATCAATGAAGTCTTACTTGAGGCACCAATTGGAGATGTAAGAACTAGGTTTCAGAAATAGTGAGGGTGAAATGAATCCAAAATGAGAAAACATTGAATAGTAATCAACCTTTAATTTAGACACTAACCCTGATATCATATATCCATAAAATTTACTACGACATTGCTAAATAGAAATAAAATTTAAAAAGGGGGTGTCTCATTTACATAGACAACCACAATTGTTTCATACACATGTTATAATTACCATTATTAAATCATGTTACCAAACACAGGAAAGTGTAAATAAACATAACACCATATTTTATTTTACCCAAAATAGAGCTAGCTACAACACATATAACCTTACCACAATGTTTCTTGTTGAAAAATGCGACAAGAAAGTCTCAATTTGATTTTTCCTTGGTCAAGTTGAGAAAATTCGAATTTCAACATCAACAAACAACTTGAATGTAGTTAACTTGTGTGACATGGCTTGTGTCACTTGGTTTACTTAGTAAACTTGAGTTAGAGGAGTTACAGTTCAGTTAAGCATGTGTGATTGCTAATTTGTAGCAATCAAGGTCAATTATTTTAAGTTGTTTTTCAGTTAAACTATTTCTAATTGTTAGAGGAACTAGTGGAAGGTTAGTTGTGCAGTGAGACTTTGGTCTACATCAATGATAATCTAGTTAATTGATCAATCAACCCAAAATATCTAGTTCATGCAGAGAATTTGAGCTCCCCAGTTGTGGTGGAGATTCTGAGGTAGTGTAACATCAGTTGTAGACTAGTCTTGAATGTACATGTGTTGTATGCAGCCACATGATCAATCTTGGGAACTTGTGAAGTAATTTTTGGAGGAAATTCCTAAATAATAGGGGCCTAATTTCCTCAGGAATTACACAAGGAAATAGGGGCTCAAGCAAAGGAAAAAATTGACTAAGTCTAGATCAAAGATTCTCAGGGAGCAGAGAGATTATTAGGTTATTCACTTGCAGGTTGAGCTCATATTGACCTAGAAGTTGTAATACATTTATATTCATATGATTAATCGAAGCACACAAAGGGGTTTTTAGAAGATTTCTTTCCCCTAGAAAGAATATTTTGTGCATGTGTGTTATTTCTCATTGCATGTTTGTGATTGATGTTCTAAATTGTGAATTGAATTTTGTAGAGAAGTAGAGTAGGCTTGTGTCTTGTGATTTTGATTAAAATTTCATGAGAAGTCGCAAATATAGTACACCATGATTTCTTATGGTATTAGAGAAGGATTCACATTAGAACAATAATTTTGAAATTGTTTCTTAGGAGGCTCGAATTTACAGTTCAATGTAGAAGGATCTCTTCATGGTAGGAAAGAGGACCTTCAACGGGCTGAGACTAGAGTACGCCTTGGAAGGAAGTTCTAATTTCATTGCATGGAAGGATCACATGAAGGTGGTATTCGATGACAATGGATTGCTAGAATATGTCAAGACAGACATTGCAAAAACACAAGAATATGATGCACATAGCCTAGCCTAATGGAAGAAAGATGTCCCCAAGGTGAGGAGAATAATCTTGGAGGGAGTGTGGGATCACATTGTCTCAAATCTCCATGGTAAAGAAACTCCATTTGCAATGTGGAAAACACTAACAAAATTGTTTGAGAATATTAGTGACCACAGGAAGCTGGCACACAAGGATAAAAATTGAAATTTCAAGATGCAAAAGAACGACACTATCCCATAGTATTTGAGTAGATTTACACCAGTTCATGATGAACTTGGTGGGGTTGGTGTTAATGTTGCAGAAGATGACTTGGTAAGCCTAGCCCTTCTAGGTCTTCCCAAGAGTTGGCATAGCTACCAAGATTCGGTGAATGGGAGGGAGAAACTACCGAATTGGGAATGTTTATGGTCCAATTTGTTATAGGAGGAAATAAGGAGTAATACTAGAGATAGGACTTCATCCAAGGGCGAGGATGAAGAAAACCTTACATTGGTTGGAAAGGGAAATAAGGGAAAGGGGAATACATCTCAAACCAAACCAGAGTCCAACCAAGGGAGCTAGAAGAAAGATTTGTCCAAAATTAAATGCTTCAATTGTCATGAAATTAGGCACTATGCCACAAAGTGTCCACACAAAAAGCCGAGCAAGAAGAACTCAAGAGTAGTAGGTGAATCCTTGGCTTCATAGTTCAAGCTTGACTTCACCCTTATCGCATGCATGGCTAGCACGGTGATAGGGAGTGTGTGGTACTTGGACTTAGGTTCATCGTTCCACATGATAGGGTGTAGAGACGTTTTTAGTGACCTAGAGGAGAAAGGTATTCAGATGCACATCGAGCTGGGGGACGACGAAAGGTACAACATGACTGGGATTGGTACAATCACCTTTCAGAGGGAGTAGTGCTCCCCTCTCAGAATCAAGGATGTCATGTTTGTTCGAGGCCTACAAGAAAATCTTATCTCTATTGAATTTTTGAAAGACCATGGTTATGATGTGATCTTCAACAAAGGGAAAGCATTCTAAATACACATAACCATGGGACAAATGAAGTAGATTTGTGTTTGTGTGAAGAACCTATATAAGCTATATGTGGAAGATTGTGTTGCATTAAGAAGTAAGGCAGAGAAAGTGCAGAGTCGCGATGTCAATGAACTTTGGCGCATATGACTTGGAAATTTGCATCATGGCACCTTGAAGATTATGTAGAAAATAACCACTGGCCTCCCTAAATGAGCACTTGAGTAGTAGGATGTATGAAAAGGATGTACCTTGGGGAATTATGAAAATCCAACATTCTATGATCGAGACAATAAAGCACACGTAGTATTGGAAATGATCCACTTTTATGTCTGTGGACCTTTCTCGATAGCCTCCACTCCCAAACATAAATATTTTGTCATTTTTATTGATGACTTCTCTAAGAAGTGTTGGATATTCGTCATGCAGAATAAAGATGAGACATTCTCCAAGTTCATATAATTGAAGGCATTAGTTGAGAAAGAGAACGACAAGAAGTTGAAGGTTCTCAAGAGCAATGATGAAGGTGAGTATGTTTTAAATGAATTCAAAAATTTCTATGTGAAAGAAGCAATTCAAAGAGATCTGACAACACCCCACAACCCATAGTATAATGGGGTGGATAATAGGAAGAATCGTAGCGTTATGGGAGTTGCGAGGGCGATTTAATTGTATGCTAAATCCCTATCATTTAATTTTTCAACCTGATGTTTTCATAAACTTAGAAGAAAACCAAAATATATGGGACCACATATGAAATTGTTGTAGAAATTTTGTTAGAATGGAAATGCATATTACAACTATAACTAAAGAAAACTTCAAAAGAAATCACATGCAAGAAAACTTAATCAAATTCTAGGGATGGAAGTTAAATTCGAAAGGTGGGATTTATGAACTCCATGGCCTTTCTAAACTAAAAAAAAAACTAATCTATGAAAAACTATAAGAAGCAAATATATGATAATCTAGAAAGCAATAACAACTAGTGAGAAAGCAGTAAATAGCAACTAGTGAGAAAGTAGTAAATAACAACTAGTGATTTAGTTGTCAGGCAAGAAAACTAGGATAACTAGTAAGAAAGTAGTTTAATGACAATCAAATCAAATATAGGAAATGAAATCATACTTGCGGAAAGTAAATCATACTTGTAGAAAGGAAATAACAAAAAACAAATTATGTTACAATTGTATGCAGATTGCAGTTGATGGGGATCCTTCCATTCCTCAACAAGCACACATGAACATCTATCACACCTTAAGAATAAAACAACACTCATAACTCATAATTTTGGAGAAAATGATATTATTCATGCTCAATGAACAATCATAAATCTGATGCTAATGAATAACTAGTAATTGTTGGCTTCCTTTGAAGGATGCACCTCTTATTTATACACGAGTCACGGTTATCTGCTCAATAAATGCAGATCCCTTAAATATCTAATAGATCCATACTTGTCTCAACTTATCCCTAAATATTAGATGCAAATCCTATGACTCATAAAGACCTTCATGATCTTTCTCCTTGGAATATGGTCCACCTCTTGAGTTTAAATTCAAATTTGTGCTTGGGAGGACAAGTAAGACCCTTCTAGAACCTCCAAATAAGCCTACACATGTCACAAAACTCATAACACACACATATATATATGAAACCATGTTAATTTCCTAGTTTTTAATCATAAATTCACTTAAAATACATAAAATAAATAACTTTAGGAAATAAGGATTCGAACCCATATGATCATGAATATGGTTACTTGATGTAGGGTTTTAGGGCTATATAGTTATGAGATGAAGGAAATGGTCATGAAACGATGGAAATATGGATGAAAATGGAAGACAATTTTGAGACTCAACATACCCCCCAACTGAAGTTGTTGGATGTCCTCATGCAACTATTGCATTGATTCATTTATCCATAAGTTGATCTTCTTGAAATTCTTTGCTTCTTTATGAGCTTTGGCTTGTATGGATTCTCTTCAAACTTTGTGTCATCATATTCTCTTTTGCAAAGTGTAATACATTTGATTTCAACGTATATTTTTATGGTTGGTTCTTGTGTGACAACCAAACTTTTTGAGTATTGGTTCTTGTGTAACAATACTTTTATTTTTTTGTTGCATCAAAATACATGAAAACATTGAGAATTTTCTATTCAATTCCTATAGTAACTATCAATGAATTGATAATTTGCAAAGCATATAATCTTTTGGAATATACTGCAACAATAGTTGATTGGGAAGAATATGCGAGTTGGAATGAAATGAAAATGTGTGATGGTGTATGAAATGTGAATATGAATTGATGTCCCTTCCCCCCAACTAATGGTGTTTTCAGTTTATGACAATATGAGAAAGGGAGTATAAATCTAGTTAGGAATTTTCCAAAATTATAATTTTAGATTTTAAGGAATTGTATGACTAAAAATTAGAAAACAACATACTTTCACTTACCTTCAATGTGGATGAGTTGTGTATGCTAAAGAATGTGGTTGCTGATGTTGGATCATGGAGTATGTAAACAAAGGAATTTGATTTGCTTCTTTATTCTCTTCATGTTGATGACAGGATTGGGATCCTTATTGCCACTCTTACAAATTGATTCCTACTGCAAACTACTAAAATGATGTAGTCTTCAATCATTACAAAATCCGATGGTACAATTCTAGTCATGCGAATAAATGTGTTAATGTCGAGCATGAAGAGAAGTCATTGGATTACTGGCCATTAATTAATGTCATTAACAAATGCGAGGCAAAATCACCATTAATGTAAATGAGTGCCAAGGTACCTACATACATCTTACGAAGTGCGAATAGATGAGCTCATGTCGAGCCACTTGCAAGATCCAATGATCAAGGGAAATTGATGTATTCCCATGATTGTCAACAAGATAACTTGTCATTAAGGCATACACGCCTCAAGGTACTAATAAGCATGTCGAGCCACTTGCAAGATCCAATGATCAAGGGAAATTGATGTATTCCCATGATTGTCAACAAGATAAATTGTCATTAAGGCATACAAGCTTCAAGGTACTAATAAGGACTCTAGTCTTGAACCTAGATAATGTATTGATGTCAATAGGACAAAACTTGTTAGAAGGGAGGCCTTAATGAATCCTCCATCATTTAACGTGAGCATAAAATAATAATTTGAAGGACTATGGATGAAATTTTTGCAGCAAATTAAGGTTTATGTGACAAAATGAAAAGGGAAATGGAATGAATCAGCTTTGTAGGGGAGTTGAATGGTTTTATTGTTGGGTTACAAGTTAGTGAAAGCAAGGTAGGAAAGTATAATGACTGTGAAGGAAAATGAGATGAAGATTTTATTGACTGAATAAGTAGGAATGTAATGGTAAGACTGGTATGTGAAAGGTTTTGAAATGGTTTGATGGATTTGATTTAGCATTCTTTATCCAAAATCATGTGCTTATGCTTTGGATATTTCATTTTTGATGTTTCCCTGATCATGTTCTTAAGAAATGTGGTCTTTGAGAGACACTGTTTGTTTGTGTTCATATGTTTATCTTACTAGAACCTACAAAAACTTAGTACTTTTTCTGCAATGAAATGTAATATTATCAAAATATAGAGGTGATCAATCTCTCTATTCATGGAATTTACACAAAAAACTGAGAATAGGTACTAATAAAACAAATTTAGGAAAGAAAATCAAATGAATTTTTACCTATTTCGAAACTAGTGCCTTGGGATACCTGTCATGTCTTGTCAGAAATTTATTCATTCTTTTACTGATTCAAACTCTGATGAAAGCTTTCTCATTGTGTATATCTCGTCGATATCTTTCCAACGACATTTGAATCGTCAAAAACCGATGTCGTATGAGAAAGTTATGCTTATTTGAATTTTTTGTGAAAAAGTGAAAATAGTCATGTGTGAGTGTGACATGGAAACATGATGTTGATGTGAAAGATGAAGTAGGCAGATGATATGGCATGATGATTATGAATTTAGAATGCTTTGTCAAAAAATAGATCATTGAATTAAACACAGAGCTGCAGAATTGTTTTTCGGTTGCAGAATTGTTTTTCAGCTGCAGAATTATGCATTTCTTGCATCTAAAAATCCTGTAGATGTTGTCGTCATAGTCTTGTCTGCTGCTCTGTCTACAAGAATCAAAGATATATTATGTATAGAAAGAATTGTTTTTACAATTATGAGAGGTCTTTTTTCGTTAAATCAAAATGACAAACAAATTGCAGACTTTTAAAATGCAGACTCTCAAATAAAACTTAAATGAAAGCACATTTCTCCTCTCCCTCAAACATCAAATAACCTAGACAACACATCAAAATCACTGTTGCTAAGGATTGATCCAATGATCCATCCAAATCTTGGCACTAAGACACCCTAATCTAAACAGTTTGAAGTCAAAAAAGTAATAGAAATAATCATCGTGAATAAAACATGCAGGAAATAGCAGCCTTGTGTTCTCATAGAACATGTGTTTGAAACGTGTCTAACAGATCTGTGTTTGCATTCGGTAGCATTATTGACATTTTTTCTTGCGTGGTTTACAAACACAACAGCTAGGAGGAAATAGTGGCAATACGCCTTCTTTAGTATTCAAGACTCCAAAGCAAGAAGCCAGAAAATTAAGGCAATGCAGCAAGAGCATCACTCCAACTCCCATACCCATTGTTGTTGCTTGCTTACTAGTGGTAATGAATGGTGGTTTATCCCTATAATCTTCACCCCTTTCGTAGTTCTGTTGCCTTCTCTTTGGTTTCCAGTCTAGTTGAGTTTATTCACAGTTGGAAATGGATTTATACACTTCCTCCAGAGAGAAATGTAGTGTGTGGGATAAACCTTGCACCACTAACAAGATGGAAATGTTGGTAACAGGGGAATCGAACCCTTACCTAAAATCAGTCAATGTGGTGCTTAAATAATTTTATTACCCAGTTCTGGTTGTTTACGTTGTTAGTCTGAGCTTTTCTCCTAGATTGACTTGCTATACCTGGAAATTCTCTGCCTCTTCACAAGTTTCATCAATGGAATGGTCTCCATCCAGAACTTCTGGGCACAAGATCATCATCATAACACAAAATTCATGAGCTTTGACATGAAATAGCATAAGATGCCTAACGCTATTAGAATGCAGGGTCTGAAAGCTCCACTTAATTTTTTTTTTAACACTATAGTCAAGTTTCTATAATGCCCTATTCTTTCATTTCCGAAGGCATGTCGACGAAGTAACAAATATCGTCGAAGGCCATAGCGAGGCATTGAAATGGAAGAACCATGCCCTTCAGATGTGGATGCCACAACGAACTTTCCTTTAGATCCTTGATGAGTTATCAGTTCAACAAAAATAATTTCTCCTATTATATTTGCCTATTGTTCTTGAAACTTCTCTTCAGTCACCATGGTCTGAGATTTGCCGAGAGGTTTTGTTAAACACACATGGGAGCGAGAGGGATCTAAAAAGATAAAGCATGCAATATGATTTATTAACAATTTGATATACATTTATAGTACATTTGGTGACCGTTGGGATTCACATCCCAAGGTCCCTTGGATTGCTTTTTCCATTCGGCTTCCACACTAACCCATTTAGGATTATGTGTCCAACATTCCCCCCCTTAATCCGAAGGGTTATGTATGAGTCCAAGAAGAGAGCTGTAATACAAAATGTGCAAAAATGCATGGCAGCACTAGGCTGAATGTGCTCTCTGAAATGTTGGTATTAAGGGCGGTGGTTTAAGGATGACCACCAACGCTGGAACGCTTAGTGCAGCTCCCGGAACTCTTCCAAAACTGGCAAGAAGCTGAAGTCTTCTACTAAAGGAAGTGATCCTATTGTTTTAAGGAGGGAAACCTTCATCCATAAAAGGGAGGTCTCACCCCGCATAAAAGGTAAAAATTCAACCTGAAAAGGGAAGTCTCAACCTGTGATGGTTTAAGGATGACCAACAACTCTGGAATGCTTAATGCAATTCCTGGAACTCTTCCAAAATTGGCAAGAAGCTGGAGTCTTCTGCTAGAGGAAGTGTTCTCAATTTTGTTCCTGGAATTCTTTCGAAACTGGCAAGAAGCTGAAGTCTTCTGCTAGAGGAAGTGTCCCAGATTGCCAACTGAAGGCATGTTCAGGCATCTTTGTCTCTGGCTACAACTCTGAAACTGGTGTGGCAGGTTGTGTCTCAGGCTCGTTTGATGTGGCTTTGAAGCTTGTAGATGACTATCATTCCCCCCCTGTCAGATACAAGGTGAGAAGATGGAGAAAACTCAACTGTAAGACTGTTCAATATTCTGGAACAAGTTCTGACATGTGTTTGAAATATCTTCTTGGTTGTTGATGCCCATTGCCAAGAAGCGATCCATCCTAGATGAATCTTTGTTCTTGCAGGGTGTTTGTTTTTGAAGCATCTGTTTGAAGAATGACTAGTTTTATGACAGTGTTTACATGGATGAAGATCAAAACAGTGATCTTTCAGATGGCCAACTAGGTCAAAGTGTTGGCATTTCACGATCTGTTGTTGTTGTTGCTGTGGAAGAGGAGCAGAGTCTGGAACAGCTGACGTTGAACTATCATGAGGAGTAGGTGAACTGTCATTAATGAAACCAGCACTCTGAAATTGAATGGGTTTTGAGTAGTCTGGAATATGAAAGGACAAGTCCTTGTCATATCCAAGACCAGTTTTGTGCTTGTTGTGGACAAGCTATTCCCAAGGTCTGATGATGGGCTTGGGAAGTGCAGACTGAGCTTCTGCATTTGCATGTAAAACTGTTGCATTATTAACTTGTTGTTTATGGGAGTCTGTTTCAGTCTTCTGAACAGAAACAGGTTCAGAATGATGACTCCATTGCTGTAGTTCTTCTTGTTGTAGCTTTGTCTCAAGCTGAAAAAACTCAATATTTTCCTGTACATTATGCAGGCATGTCTGAATGTCATAGAGAGTGTCTTTCCTGATTTGCACTGTGTTGTCAGTAGTTGATACGATTAGAGTTCTCAATAACTCTAATGTTTTTTCAAGGTTAGCCATTTTTCTACACCTTAAAAACCTCCAAAATCCCACATAAAAATGTCAGCTGCTAAATATCTTCAAGTTACACAAGAAAGCCCTATAGCTTAAAGGGAAAAAAAACAACCAGAGATATCTTGAAACTATGAAAATTATACAAATATCACCGAGTATATTTAGCCAACAGTTACCCAAATCCTCTAATATTTTGAAGAAATCCCTCAAATGCTGCAAAAATATCCACTGCTAAATATCTTCAAGATAAAAAATGTTAGCTGCTAACCATCGTAACACTAGCCAACAAAACAATATACAACCTCTGTAATACAGATCACTGGAAACTCCAATGAATTAGCCTCCCTCGTTCTTTAGCCCTTTTGTTGATTGTATGTGTTGCACAACCTTTCAGGAGGAGGAGAAGCTAGCGGGAAAAGGCGCTTCGTTGCTGCCGAGGTTTGGCCTTTTGGAAACACGGATCTCTGCTTCCCTTGAGGATTTTGATTTTTTCGGTTTAGGTTTTCTTTTCAGGGAAAATGTCGTCGGTATTCTCGTGAAGAAAGTGTGTATATGGCCAAGCTTGCTGAACAGGCAGAGCGTTATGAGGAGATGGTAGAGTACATAGAGAAAGTTGCCAAGACAGTAGATGTGGAGGAACTTACTGTCGAGGAAAGGAATCTGCTATCAGTGGCTTATAAGAATGTAATTGGAGCTCGCAGGGGAAACGAAATGGTTTTCAGATACCACTAGCTTTAGTCTTTGCCATTGAATTGCAGGTGTTGATTGCCATTATCCTGGCGTCCAAGTTTGGAGAGGATGGAATGAGCCAGGGATACAAATCGTTTACCGTGTTCTTGTTTTGCGGTTATGCCCTTGCCTTTCGATGGTCGTGGGGCCCTCTCAGCTGGTTGGTTCCCAGTGAGATTTTCCCCCTTGAAATTCGTTCCGCAGGGCAAACTATCAACATGGCCACCTCTGTGTTGGCACAGGCTTTCCTGTCCATGCTCTGCTATTTGAGATTCGGCATATTTCTATTTTATGCCGCCTGGACGGTGATCATGACTCTGTTTGTCTATTTTCTCCTCCCGGAGACCAAAAATGTGCCTGTCGAAGGGATGACACGCGTGTGGAAAGAGCACTGGTTTTGGAGCAAAATGGATTTAGATTATTCCACCTCTAACGATTAGACTGTTCAATCCTTTGACTCCACCATTCGAGATTCCATGATTCATGATTCATGCGTATATCGACTGTTTCAATCGCAGGAACCCAACACGAACGCCCAGAAACCTGTCGATTCTCATCATGCCGTATGTACAAGAAAATATTTCAAAGCCTGTTTGGCTATGTCGGGAGGCATCGTCCTATGCTTCTTGCAATGGCAGAGAGGAAAGATGCCACTGACTCTTTCTGTCAACACCTTTCAAACATCGTCCATAACTCTTCGCGCAACAATAACACTTGAAAGATTTTGTAGTAGTGTTTTATACGAGTTGCACCACCATAAATAGCTCAATGCTGACCCCTATAAATGGAATGAGAGGCATCCACCTGTGGAGCAGATGTGCCGGACATAAGATGAACCCTAGCGAGTTTTACAGAACGTGGAACGTGGATGGGCAGGCCATTTTAGAAAGCGGTCAAACATTAACAGAAGCCATTCATTTCAAAATACACGGTTTGCAGATCCTCTTTGGGTAATTTGTCTGAACCGCCAGGCCTTGAATCTTCAATCCTTGCATGGCGTCTCCCCCATCTTTGAAACGCAGAAAATGGAATCTTGTCCTTTGATCAAGAACATTTTGCTTCTAGATTCAGAGGGAAAACGAGTTGAAGTTAAGTACTATTCTGATGATTGGCCAACCCTTGCTTCAAAGCTAGCTTTTGAAAAAACTGTTTTTACAAAAACTCAGAAAACAAATGCCCGAGCAGAAGCGGAAATTGGCATGTTCGATAGCTTTGTTGTCGTCTATAAGTTCATCTCTGATCTACATTTCTATGTCACTGGTGGTGATGATGAGAATGAGATTATTTTGGCTACAGTTCTTCAAGGCGTCTTTGATGCGGTTGCGCTTCTTCTCAGGAGCAACGTGGAGGCACCAGCGGGCAATTCAAGAAGGCCCGACTGCAGAATAATTAAGAGCAATCAATGTATTCAGAAGAACGGGCAGAGAAATGTTTCATTTGTCAGGCGCAGGTTAGGGTACACAACGAATATGTTAAACCATGATTGAAATTTTGCAGGGATATGACAGACATGTCAGCAGAGTGTATCTTGGACAGCGCTTCTTACAGAAACGTTCATGGCAGGGGCAGTGCAGGTAATGAAGGCTAGCCCAGTGCTATTCAAGGAAACTCAGACCAGTTGCTCAGGGAAAATAGGCCACACATCATGGCTCTGATACCATGTTAAACACACATGGGAGCGAGAGAGATCTGAAAAGATAAAGCATGCAATACGATTTTATTAACAATTTGATATACATTTGGTGACCGTTGGGATTCACATCCCAAGGTCCCTTGGACTGCTTTGTCCATTCGGCTTCCACACTAACCCATTTAGGATTAGGTGTCCAACAGGTTTGATGTATGAAAGTGAAGCAAAAGTTGAAGAAAAATGTGTATTTGATCAGAGTTGCAATACCAATCCAATACCAGTATCCATGTGGAAATACTTCGTGCGAAGGCTAGGGAATATGCCTGCACTAAAAAAAAATTGAATTGATTAACAATTTTGATGAGAGCCAACACTATTACTTTTTCCTCCTTAAAACAAAAAAAAAAAAAACATAGTAAAATTGTGCTTTCCGCCATTGACAAGCGTGACAGGGTGTAAAAGGTGTGTGAAATAGAAATCAATGATATTATGTCAATAGATGAATTCATAAGTTGGCCAAATCCTTGGATTTTTCTCCATCGCCAATAAGGAACGACTATTGTTAATCCTCGCACCTCTACGTAGATCCCTACTTCATCCTATAACATGTATTCTTATCTATAATAGGCTTTCCTCTCTTGCAATTCAATCATGAACTGAGAAACCAATAAATAGGAATGTTGTTGTTGTTTCTGGGATCTCCATATGAGTCTTTAAAAACAATACCACTCCAACATTGTGTGTCTCAGCATAAACTCCGAACAATAATGCTAGAAACACAAATTGCCGTAGCGACAATCGAAATGTAGACATGGAAATGCTGTTGAAATGTGAGGGGATTTCTGTGCTATGAATCTAAAGCTGCTACAAAATCAAGCAGAATCACAACTAGAAATATTAAGAAATAAGGAACCATAATTGTGTCTACATGCCAGAGATCTTGGCCAAATTAATCGGTTAGTTTCTAAATAAGATTTTTGCCAACGATGGACATGAACATTCTCATCCAACATCCAACTCACTAGCGCTAAGAGCATTGAACTATATTCGTGGCCTCGTGATATAGAGCCCATACTCGACCTACACAAAGTGATTCACCATTCTGTCATCAAAATCTTCACCTACCAAGTGAGTATATTTGGCAGTGTCTTTGACTTTAAATATTTACTCTTCAATCATCAAAATTGAGACATCGAACGTTCTTCCTCCCAAATCAAATATGAGCACATTCTTTTCTTCGAGTAGAAGTGGCTTTCTTGTTGAGGCCATAAGTAGTGGCAGTAGCTGTGGGCTCATCAATGATCCTCAACACATTTAAGCCAGTGATGAGACAGGAACAATAACCACAACATTCTTTACAGTCTGGCCAAGAAAATATTGTGCAATCTCCTTCACCTTCGTAATGATCATAGAAGAAATTTCTTTAGGAGAGAATTACTTCTTCTCATCCTTATAGCTGACCTCAATCACCGACTTATTCCCAGGGCTGATAATACCTTAAAAGGTCAAAGCTTCATGTTGCTTTGTACAGAGGCATCGCTGAAGCGTATGTCGAACAATCTCTTTAGCATCAAAGGTCGTGTTTTGGGGATTCATGGCCACTAGATTCTATAGATCGATACCCAACAACATCCCTTCCAGATTGAGATACATGGTCGATGCATACTGTCTTACAGGATTAGTTCCAAGCCCAAGAATAGGACCAACTTACCCACTACCCCTTTATCTAGTATACCTTCCAAATCAAGAGAGAGTTCTACTTCTAGGAGTAGTGATAAGTCTATATTTATACTCATAACTTCGTGCCCAAGATTACGTTGTTTGAGATCAAGAAGCACAATTAGTCATATCTTCCAGCACTATGAACAACATCAACGCACATATATTGAGAAGATCCAAAGTTAGCACCAAACATTGGGCAACCAACGGAGTTGTAGCGCACAAGACAATGCATATGTAGATGATTGTCATCAAATTCATCGAAAAGAGGCAAAAATTGGCTAGTCATGTGTAAAAGAGTTTGGTTAGAGGAGGGCTCGCTTCCAGAAGTTCTTGCAAAGAGGATTTTATGAAGTTTTTTTTATTGTTTGGTTTATGTACAGAAATTGAAATATGTTTAAAATATTATATATATATGTGTGGGGGGTATTTTTGAAATTTACAATATATACATATATATGTTTTTTTAAGGAGAAACAATAAAAAAAGGGAAAACAAAATTATTTGTTTTCAATTTTTTATTATTATTATTTTTTAATCAAAAGAAAATTAATTAATTTTTTTAAATGTCCACTCAGAAAATAAAAGGAAAGGAACCGATCACACCTGAAATTATCACTTTTTAAATTTCGCTTGTGTTCCTTGTTCACAATTGTTTGTTTTATTGCAATTCTCCTACCAATGGTTAGTAAATGGGTGATTCTTACTACACCACAAAATAGCAAATCTAACTTAAAAATCACCAAAATTTAGTTTTTTTTTATTCATTAGTCCTATAATATTGAAAAATAAATGAATCATTCTCTTAAGTATAAGAGAATTTCCAACACATCCATTTGTGTAACAAGATCATAAGTAGACTCATATCCAAGTTTGAGAAATAAACCCTAATGAGTTCTTGGACATGATCAAAAAAATTTGATGCTAAAGAATGTGACCTAAGGACTAGTAGAGACCAAGTCTGAATGTGAATTTTAGGTTTTTGATCTCCTTCAACTATCATAGCACAAAGCTCTCCAGATCTTGTTTTTGCAATTTTGTATATATATATTTCTATGTTTTCTATATAAAAATGCAAATAAACTTAAATAAAAATGTGTAAATGCAATTAACGCTAAATGAAAAATGATTCCTAAACAATCCTCCTAACTTAGTTACATCTATGTTTGCTTCCCCAACAACATCGCCAAACATGTAGGGTGATTTAACTATATGCTAAATCCCTGTCATTTAATTTGTCAACCCGGGGGTTTCACAAACTTAGAAGCAAACCAAAATATATGGGACCTCAGATGAAACTATTGTAGAAAGTCTTTTTAGAATGGAAATGCATATTACAACTATAACTAAAGAAAATTGCAAAAGAAATCACATGCAATAAAACTTAATTAAATTCTAGGGATGGAAGTTCAATTCTAAAGGTGGAATTTATGAACACCATGGTCTTTCTAAACTATTCAAAAACAGACTAATCTATGAAGAAATATAAGAAGAAAATCTATGATAATCTAGAAAGCAGTAAATAACAACTAGTGAGAAATCAGCAAATAACAACTAGTGAGAAAGTAGTAAATAACGACTAGTGATTTAGTTGTCAAGCAAGAAAACTAGGATAACTAGTAAGAAAGTAGTTTAATGGCAATCAAATGAAATCTAGGAAATGAAATCATACTTGCGGAATGTAAATCATACTTGTAGAAAGGAAATAAAAAAAATCAAATTATGTTACAATTGTATACAGATTGCAGTTGATGGGGATCCTTCCATTCCTCAATGAGCACACATGAACAACTATCACACCTTAAGAATCAAACAACACTCATAACTCATAATTTTGGAGAAAATGATACTGTTAACGATGAATGAATAATCATAAATCTGATGCTAATGAATAACTGATAACTATTGGCTTCCTTTGAAGGATGCACCTCTTATTTATACATGAGTTAGGGTTATCTGCTCAATAAATGTAGATCCTTTAAATATCTAATAGATCCATACTTGTCTCAACTTATCCCTAAATATTAGATACAAATCCTATGACTCATAAAGACTATCATGATCTTTCTCCTTGGAATATGGTCCACCTCTTAAGTTGAAATTCGAATTTGTGCTTGGGAGGACAAGTAAGACCCTTCTAGAACCTCCAAATAAGCCTACACATGTCACAAAACTCATAACACACACACACACACACACACATATATGAAACCATGTTAATTTCCTAGTTTTTAATCATAAATTCACTTAAAATACATAAAATAAATAAATTTAGAAAATAAGGATTATAACCCATATGATCATGAAGATGGTTACTTGATGTAGGGTTTTAGGGCTAGATAGTTATGAGATGAAGGCTAAATGGTCATTAAATGATGGAAATATCGATGAAAATGGAAGACAATTTTGAGACTCAACAAGGGCTATGTTTCATGATCAAGGCCTACCTCTGCATGTGTGGGCTTAAGAATGCAACACAACAATCTATTTGCAGAACTAGTGTCCTCATTGGATTCTTGGTATGATTACATGGGAAGAGGCCTTCTCAGGGAGAAAGTTGGGTGTGTCGCACTTCAGTATTTTTAGAACCTCTATTTACTGCCATGTCTCCAAATAATTGAGGAAGAAGCTTGAGTTGACATAGAGTTTGGGGTATTTGTGGGTTACACAAAAGCTCCTCAAAACTACCATGTGTACTTACCTTCCCTCACAATGATAGTAGTGTGAAGGGATGTAAAGTTCGATGAGGAGAAAGCGATGCAATGCTCTCTTGAGAGGGAGCTTTAGATCCCATTAGAAGAGGAGCTTTTAGCTCCAAAGGAGGAGCCTCAGGAAGTTGTGGAGCAACAAAAAATAGAGGAGAAGAGAGTGGAGACATCCACTCAAGTAGACACATCCAGAGAAGGAAAAAAAAATAACTAGGGATGTTGATATACTTGTGGAGGATGCAAAGGAGAATGTGGGAGCTCCTTCAAATTTTTGCAGGAAGAGGAGGTCACCTGATTGATACACTGGCTACATGGATATAATGAATGAGCTTGTAGAAATTGAGCCATCCTATTTTAAGGAATATTTAGAGAAACATGTATGGGTTGATGCAAGGGTGGAGGAATAAAAATCCATTGTAAAGAACATATGGTTTAGGAAGTGGTCCTAAGACCGACTGATAAATCAGTTGTGGGTTCGAGATGGATCTTCAATGTTAAGCATGCATCAGACTAAAGCATAGAGAAGTATAAGGCCAGATTTTTGGCCAAGTGATACTCTCAAGTTGAGGGAATTGACTATGAGGATACGTTTTCTCCTATAGCAAGGTACTCATCCATTAGATCAATTCTTTCACTGACTACGTAGAAGGGGTGGAAGATCCACCAGATGGATGTAAAAAAAACATTTCTCAATGGAGCTAGTGAGGAGGAGGTGTACATCAAGAAAACATAAGGTTTTGAGACATTTGATAAAGAGTCTCATGTGTGCAGACTCAAGAAATCATTGTACAGTCTCAAACAAGCACCTCGTGCTTGGTACACTAGGATTGACAACTATTTCACTGGTTTAGGCTTCACCAAAAGTGAAGCAGTTGCAAACCTCTATCACATATTGGTAGAAGTTACATTGCTTACTGTTGTCTTATATGTTGATGATTTGATTTTAATTGGTGATGAGAATCTGATTAGATATTGCAAGGAGGACCTTGCAAGGGAATTTGAAATGAAGGTCATGGGTCTCATGCACTACTTCCTTGGGTTTCAAGTATGGCAAGGTGATGGGGAATTGTTTGTGTCTCAAGGAAAGTATGCAAATGAGATACTACAAAGGTTACACATGGAGGGTTATAAACCCATGGAGACACCTTTATCAACCAACTAGAGGAAGAGGATGCCACTTTAGGTGAGGAAGTGGATGTTAACATTTATCGATAGCTAGTGGGTTTACTAATGTATCTTGTGAGCAGATGACCAAATATGTGCTATACAGTCAACCAACTAAGTCAAGATATGGTTAGGCTGACCAAATTTTATTGTAAGATAGCTAAGAATGTTTTACAGTACCTCAGATGCACTACCTAGTTTGGAATATGGTATAGATGGACAGAGGGAGTGAAGTTCTGTGGCTTCACATATGCAGATTGGTGGGAAGTCCATGTTGGGTGTGTGTTATATTCTTTCCAAAACTAGTCACATGTACAGGTGGGGGGCGATAGCACCCCCTATTCGTTGAGCAAGGTGCAACACCCCGAGAAATATTTTTTGGACACTATATTAGGTGGGAAGACCTACCTATTGTTTTGTGCATGTGTTTTGCACATTGTTTTGGGCATGATGGTTTTATGCCCATGGTATTTTTTAGATCTGGTCAAGGGAACTATGCTTATGTTCTAATCTAGGGTTAAAGGATTGAGGTTCTAATATGCCAATGTATATATATGTATTGTAACATTGAAAGGAACATAATGAAAAATCAATCTGGTAGTCCTGGTTTTGGGATCTAGGGGAAAATATTTTTGTATTTGTTTTGTGTTTCTCACCATTGTGTATTTTCTGCTTTTAAGAATTTGTTTATAGGTAATTTCTGTACAGGGTTAAAACCTACATTTGGTATCAGATTTGTTTTGGCTCCAAGGGGATGCCTTTGCTACTGAGGGGTTTTTCTTGGGCCTCTGGTAGACCCTGTTTAGTGGGAGATCTACGAGATCAATTCTTGTAGTGAAAGAATATGGTGAGCAGAGAGAAGATAGAGAATGATAAATTTAATGGTCATAGTTTTGAGTTGTGGAAACTCAAGATGGAGGATCTGCTAGTGGATAAAGATCAGTGGATCATGGTAGATTTGGGTACTAAACTAATGAAAATGTCAGTAGAAGACTGGGCGAACTTGGATCGAAAGGAAAAGTGGACAATACGATTGTGTATCTCAAATTTAGTATTTTTTAATGTATCAAGGGAATCTACAATAAAAGATTTGTGGGCCAAGTTAGGGACTTTGTACCAATATACGTCTCTAGTGAACAAATTGTTCCTGCGAAAAAAGTTGTATAACCTGAGGATGAAGGATGGAGACTCAGTGATGGAACCTATGAATGCCTTTACTATTGTGGTAAGCCAGTTGTTATCTATTGATATAAAAAAATTAGATGAAGATAAGTGCATTAGTTTTCTTTGTTATCTACTAGACTCGTGGGATAGTATGGTTGTTTGTATAGGTAGCAATATAACTACCTTGAAGTTTGATGAAATAGTCTCATCATTTTTGTTGGAGGAGGTGAGACAGAGATCCATAATGGAGATGCCTTGTTTGGATGAGGACGGTCCCAAAACATAAACAAAAATAAGTCCTTGAGTGGGAGATATAAATCTAGAGGGAGATCTAAATCTCCAGGAAAACCTATCAAGGTATGTTGGAAATTCAGAAAGGAAAGGCACTACGAAAAATATTGTAGATCTAAAGTTCCTAAGAAAGGAAATGGATCTGATGATGCTCCTTTTGTAGAGGTGATAACCACCTCAGATGAAGGTGGGGATGTGTACTTGGCTTCTTCTTGAAGTACACAAGTAGATCATGAGACATGGTTGATTGACTCAAGTGATGGAAGAGAAATAGGGAGTGGTTCTGCGAGTATGAGAAATATGATGGTGGTGATGTCTTCTTAGGGGATGATAGGAAGGATATAAGCATCAGACGTGGAAGATTCAAGCTGAATTTGTCAGGTGGAAATATTAGAACACTTCTAGGTATTCTGCATATTTCTGCGTTGGCCATAAATTTGATTTCTGTAAGAAAGATGGATGATTTAGGTGTAAAAACAATGTTCGAAAATGATACATGCAATATGGTTCGGAGAGCACTGGTACTGATGCGGGGAGTTCGGATTGGAACTTTGTACAAGCTTTTGTGTAGTACTATTATTGATGGGTGCAATATTTTTGTGGTTCCTGAAATTGGAGCAGAAAAGCTAGTGGTCTCTAGAGAAAAGGCCATGCAATGGCATCAAAGGCTTGGACATATTGGAGAGAAGGGCCTTCGAATACTTCATGGTATTGCTATGGTAGAAGGTATGTCTAATTTCTCTATCGATTTTGTTTTTTGTGAACTTTGTGTATATGGGAAGCAGAATCGGGTAAGTTTCCCCTCTAGTGCTAAAAGGGCAAAAGGGATATTAGAGCTTGTGCACAATGATGTGTTTGGACTTGTTTCAGTTCCATCACTGGGTAATTCTATGTACTATGTATCATTTATAGGTAACTTCTAAAGGAATGCATGGATATATTTCCTCAGGAATAAATCTAATGTATTAGGTAAGAAATTTAAGGCTCTGGTGGAAAACTAGATAGAGAAGAAGATTAAGGTGCTAAGGACAAACAATAGTGGAGAGTTCTGCAAGAAGGAATTTGAAGAGTTCTATGAGAAGTGTGGCATATCATGGTAGAAGACTACTCCATACACACCTTAGCGAAATGGAGTTGCAGAAAGAATGAACAGGACGTTGATGGAAAAGGAAAGAAGCATGCTCAGTGGTGTCGGGTTAGGATATGAATTTTGGGCAGAGGCAGTGGAGACTGCATTTTACTTGGTTAATAGATCATGTTCATCAGTGTTGGAGGATAAGAATCCACATGAGGTATGGACTATTAATAAACCCTCTCTTTCACATCTGAGGGTATTTAGTTGTGATGCATATATACATGTTCCAAAGGAGAAAAGAACCAAGTTAGATAGTAAATATGAATGGTGCGTCTTTATTGGGTATAAGGATTGTTTAAAAGGTTATAAGCCTTGGAACCCAAAAACAAGGAAGGTTGTGTACAACTAAGATGTGGTGTTTAGAGAGGTGAAAGATGTTATTGCACACGAAGTCCTGCCAAAGGAACCTAAGAAGATAGAGTTTGAGCTAAAGGAGGAAGAATCATACTCTACAACAGAACAAGAATCAAAAGATGAAGAGCCACAAACTCCAGTTGTGAGAAGACCAGTTCGAGAAAGAAGGAAGATAGAAAGGTATAGTCCATCTTCTTTTTGTTCAAATTTTTCTTTATCCATTACTAATGATGATCCTAGAATTGTTAAGGAGGTAGTACATTCATAGGATGGAAAACTTTTGAAAGAGGCCATGTTTGATGAAATGGAATATTTGGACAAAAATGAGGTTTGGGATCTGTTGGAGTTGTCAGCTGGAAGGAAACCCATTGGAAGAAAATGGGTGTTTAAGAAGAAGATGAATGCAAAAGGCAAGGTGGAGAAATACAAAGCTCAGTTGGTAGAAAAAGGTCATTCCCCAGTGCTAGGAATTTATTTTGCTGATATTTCTTCTCCTATTACCAAGGTATATTCTATTAGATTACTTTTATCTGTTGTTGTTTCTTTTGATTTTAAGGTAGAATAGATGGATGTGAAGAAAACATTTCTTTACGGGGATCTGGAATAAGAGATCTACATGAAGCAACTTGAAGACTTTGTGGTGAAGGGAAAGAAAGAACTGGTATGTAGGTTATAAATGTATCTGTATGGGTTAAAACAGTCACCAAGGATGTGGCATCGTAAATTTGATACATTTATACATGGACTTGGCTTCACCAGAAGCAAAGAAGATCACTGTGTGTATTTTAAATTAATTGGTGACTACGTTATTTATCTAGTCTTGCATGTGGATGATATGTTGTTTATTGGAAATGACAGAAATTATCCAAGATTTGAAGACCCAATTGTCCTCCAAATTCGACATGAAGGATCTTGGTGTTGTAAACTATATTTTGGGCATGGAAATTAAATGAGATCGAGCAAAGAGGAGGCTCTGGTTAAACCAAAGGAAGTATGTCGAGACAATACTACATAGGTTTAATATGCAGGATAGTAAACCAGTGAAGGTTCCTATGCCTGTAAGTGTAAATTTATCTGATGAACAGTGTCCCAAGACATAAGAAGAGGAAGAAAACATGTTATGTGTTCCATACGCAAGTGCAATCGGTAGCTTGATGTATGCAATGGAATGTACTAGACCAAACATTGCACATGTAGTGGGAGTATTGAGAAGGTTTATGTCAAAACCAGGGAAGGATCATTGGACAATAGTGAAGCAGGTTTTTAGGTATTTACATGGCACTAGTGATTATGGTTTGTGCTACCAAGGAAGACCAGGATTGGATAGAGTTTTGGACATCCGTGGCTTTGTTGATGTGGACTAGGCTGGAGATCTGGATCAGAGAAGATGTACAAGTGGGTGCGTGTTTAACCTACTTGGAGGTACAGTCAGTTGGATGAGAAAGAGACAATTTGTAGTGGCACTTTCAACTACAGAGGCAAAATACATGGCATCCACTCATGCAAGCAAGGAAGCAGTTTGGTTGTAGAGATTGTGTTCATGTATAGGGTTAGTACATCGAGCTATAAGGATAGACTGTGACAGCCAAAGTGAAATTTTCTTGGCTAAGAACTGAGCTTATCATTCAAAGACAAAGCACATTGATGTTCAGGATCACTTTGTGAGGGATATGGTTGAGGACAAAAAGGTGTTGCTGCTAAAGGTGGAAACTTTGAAGAATGTTGCAGATACATTGATGAAGTCTATGAGCGTTGAGAAGTTTTCTTGGTGTAGAGAAAAAATGGGTGTTGTAGGGCTGGACCAATGGCTAAGCTCTCATGTCACCCCCTGTGTGGAAAAGAACAAGTGGGATAGTATTAGGTGTGTGTTATATTCTTTCCACAACTATTCACACACATGGGAGGGGTCACAGGGGGGAGATAGCCCTCCCTATTCGTTGTGTTGGGCATAGTAATGGGGTCAAAAAGGGGCACAACTCCCCCTGTCACGAGGTTTTAGGGGTGCAGTAGCCCCCCTGTATGAGGTTCTGGGCAGCTATTACAGAAAAATTTGGGCACATCAACCCCGACTTCCAGATGCGTATTATTAGGGTCCATCAACCCCTAATTCAGTTACTTTCATTCCCTAATGAAGTTAACCTACATCATGCTTGTCTCTCAAGAGTTTCATGACACCATTCATCCAAAAAATGCCCCTAAGGAGATTAGCGCAGGTGGCCTTCTATCTGTCTGCAATGCATTGCAGTAACTGCACTGTCTGGGTGCTATGCATCACACCTAGCCTTTGTTATGCCTGCGCTGAGCGAGATTCATCGAATTTTTGAACTGAATCCATTGGATTCCTCATCTAGCGGATGCTTATAGAAGTTTCCATATGGATGGAGCTCGCTTTTGGATGAGGAAGAGGATGAATGAACCTTAATCCATTATCCCTTCCTCCATGGAACCACTTCCCAATTTTGGTAAAGCATTCATGAGGGCAATTAATGGCTTAACCTCCTCCATTCAGCTATAAATGGACCAAGCATCCAAAGGCTTGGGGATGTTGGAACTTCTTGAGCTAAGGAAATGTTGTTTGAGTGAGATTTTCAAGAGTATTTTGATGATGCCAAATTTTTACTTCATGAGGAGAGAAGGGTTTGAAGCTGGAAGGATGACACTAAATTGAGCATGCATCTACATGGGTTGTAATCTTTCCTTCTTTCAATAAAGCATTCTAAGATTTTTCCATTCATGTGTTTATATGATGTATATCGTATTCTTGATTCAATGATATGTTTAGTTAATAGATCATCATTATTGTATGCTTTGATGGGTTTCTATCTCGGCTTGTGTGCAGGTACTTTCCAAGCGAGTTAAGTATGGAAAGGAGTGGCAAAATCAGTCAAAGGAGAGAGGGATCGAGCGAAAGTTATAGGTTGGTACCTTTGTTCTTCTTTCTCTTATCTGTTAACTATAGGAAAAGCAATGAATTACTTTGTCTATTGTTTCTAGACTAGCTACTAGGTCTAGAGGGTTAGGCATTTGAAGAAAACTAAATTTGCCCATAACAACAACATCCCAGGAAATGTTTTTTTGTACCCTATATTAGGTGGTAAGACCTACCTTTTATTTTGTGCATAGGTTTTGCACATGGTTTTGGGCATGATGGTTTCCTGCCAATGGTATTTTTTAGATACGATCAAGGGAACTACGTTATGTTCTAATCCAGGGTTAACGGATTAGAGTTTATGAATACTTAAACATGTATATATATGTATTGTAACATTGAAAGGAACATAGTGAAAAATCAATCTGGTAGTCCCAGTTTTGGGATCTAGGGGAAAATATCTATGTATTTGTTTTTTATTTCTCGCCATTGTATATTTTATATTTTTAAGAATTTGTTTGCAGGTAATTTATGTACAGTGTTAAAACCTATCGTTCATCAAACTGAAAGATTATATCAAGTGGAAATTTCAATGTTGGGTCCACAAGAGTTTCTTGGTACAGTAGGAAGGAAATATTTGTGGCGCTCACCTCGAAAAAAGCATAATACATGGTTGCAAGTCAACATGATAAAAAATATACTTGTGGGACTGCTTGGTCAGATGATGGATCAAACTGTGATCTATTATGATAATAAAATTTGCATCAAGATCTATGAGAATCGTGTATTTCGCGATCGATCCAAGCATATAGATATTTGGTATCACCATTTACGGGACTGTGTGTAGAGGTAGATAATGTTGCTACAATACATTCTGATAAAGGAGCAAGATGCTGACATTTTGACAAAGGCCTTGTCAAGTGGGAAGTTCGATTTTCACAGGTGTAGGATAGGGGTGGTTGATAGTCTTGTAGAAATTCCTTGTAGATTCAAACTGTTAATTGTAATTTACAAATATAATAGAATTGAATCTAATCTAGTGTAGTATTTTCCGGATTATCCACAGTATCATATTCATCATGTCGACTTTTCGAACCCCAAAGGGGATCCATCATCAGGACCAAAAAATGGTTTTGAGAGAAGAATCCTCTGACCAGTGTATATATAAACCTAATTAATCCTAAAAAGTGAAAGCCGACTTTGGCCTACGTATATTAGTTTAAACTTTATTCTAATTTCATTTATTTATTTTTGTTTTAATTATTTATTTTGATTATTATAATTAATTATAATTAAATTATTTTAATTAGTTTAGTTAATTAATTAATTAATTAATTAATTTTGTTTTTTTGTTTCTTTAATTTAATTAATTAATTAATTAGTCTAATTAATTAATTAATCAACTTATAATTAATTTTATTTTAATCTACTCATCAACGGAAATAATTAATTGATCAATAAATCATGAAGCATAAAAGATAAGGAATTCAATCAATACATTACACAATGATTTCCTAGGGAAAGCCATCGCTAAAAACCCCTGTTATTTATATATTGCATTAGTCAGAAAATATGAGATGATTACAATGCTTTGATCAAGCCAGAGCAACCTCTGCACTATCTCTATCTGTCTCACTACTTCCTAGAAAAGATCTGGTCAATACTTAACCAAATTCCTGCTTGCCAAAGTCCCTATTTCCTTGGGTGGTTTCCTTGGGAATTAGCCCCTATTAATTAGGGAAATTCCTCAATTGGAATTGCGCAATCCATCATAGGCATTCCTTTGACTGCATGCACCACCTATACAATTTGGAAGATTATACAATTGATAGTACACTGCCCTTGAACTCCAATCTCAACTCGATAACTCTCAGATTTGACATGCATGAGTTATTTATGGTTGGATTATTAGTAAATTGGTTGAACACATGAAGCAACACCCCATTGTCTAACCTCCTACTAGTTTCTCCATCTGTTGGAACTAGTTTAACTGACTTTAACTCAGTTAAACTGAATTAATTAATTACAACTCAACCAAGGCTCCTCTAAAGTAGGAGATACTGTACAAGACTCTAGTTAGACCCTCAACTCAAATTAAATAAGCCAACTAAGCCAATTAACTTAGTTAAATCATACAAGTTGTCTTGTGATGTGGAATTACAATTTTATTCCTAATTTAATTCAAGGATAAAATTAAATAAGGATTTTCTTGTTGAATTTTCAATAAATCCCTTTCTTCGTGAGAGGATTGTTGAAAAATGCAGTAAGAAAGTCTCAATTTGATTTTTCCTTGGTCAAATTAAGAAAATTTGAATTTCCACGTCAACAAACAACTTGGATGCAGTTAACTTGTGTGACATGGCTTGTGTCACTCAATTTACTTAGTATATTCGAGTTAGAGGAGTTAGAGTTCATTTAAGCATGTGTGGTTGCTAATTTTTAGAAATCAAGGCTAGTTATTTCAAGTTGTTTTTCATTTAAACTAGTTTTAACTATTGGAGGAACTAGTGGAAGGTCAATTGTGTAGTGGGACTTCAGTCTAACTCAGTAATCATCCAATTAACTAATCAATCAACCCAAAATAGCTAGTGCATGCAGAGAATTTGAGTTCCTCGACTGTGGTGGAGATTCCAAGGTACTGTAACATCAATTGTAGACTATTCTTGAGTGTACATGTGTTGCATGCAGTTAAATGATCAATTTTGGGAATTGCAGAATAATTTTTGGAGGAAATTTCTAAATAATAGGGGCCTAATTTCCTCAGGATATTGTGTAAGGAAATAGGGACTCAAGCATAAGCAAAAATTGACTAAGCTTGGGTGAAATATTCTCAATGAGTAGAGAGATAGTTTATTCACTTGTAGGTTGAGCTCATATTGAGCTAGAAATTGTAATACATCTCTATTCATCATATTAATGCAAGTAAGAAAAGGGGTTTTTAGTACATTGCTTTCCCCTGGAAAAAATACTATGTGCATGTGCATTATTTCTCACTGCATGTTTGTGATTTATGTTCTAAATTGTGAATTGAATTCCACAAAGTAGTAGAGTAGGTTTGTGTATTGTGATTTTGATTAAAATTCCATGAGTAGTTGCAATTCTACACCATAATTTCTACATTTCTTCTTGACTCACTAGCCTCAATTCAACATTACAAAGATACATCAAAAGAGGAATCAACTAACAATTAATCGATCAACCAACAACAAATGAAAAATGATCCAACCTCAATCCCTTTGGATTTTGCTAGTTTATACATGATTACATAAAGCAAGATTCCATGGGAAATACAAAGTTTTTCCATTACCATGGGCATATATGCCATAGTTGCTAAGATGGACCAAATCAAAACATAGGCTCGACGACATAGTCAAAATTAGTCATTCCCACTCCTTCACTTATGTGTTGTTGCTAATTGCGCAATTCCCCATTATGTTGTTGATTGTATGGTTCTCCATTCTGCGTCACTCCCTTCTGCATTGATTCTAAGCATTATGACTAAATTGCATGATGCTCCAGTGCACTGTTTCTGATCCATCCGTTTATGCACATTGCCAAAATTGCCTTATAATATCTTCCATCTCATTAACCCAAAACTTACCCCAAAAATCATTATAGGTACTTAATTTAGGTTTCACATACTTGATCAAGTTAATGTCTATGTGGATAACTTCAAAGCACAAGAAATATTATTTTTTCCCACTCCCCAACCAAACTTCTTCCAAGTATAGTGTGGCCTTTGAATTACAAGTAAAAGTCACGCTCAACCTTGAAATTATTAGTTTTAAAGGCAAGATCAATGCAAAGGTACTTGAAAAGCAATTTTGCACTATGATTTCAACAACATAAAGAAATTGAAGTTCACCACCATGAAAATATCCTTGGATGCATAAGTTTTTGTGATGCTCATAGTTAATAATGTAAAAAGCATGGTGAACCCATTATCATGTGTTAGAATTTTTTAAAAGAAATGCACAATAAGTATTACCTACCAAAATTTTATAAAGAATAGAATCTATGATGGTACCAACTACACTACTAATGTGATCAATGTATGCCTTTGATGATGATACTTACCACCCATTCATACCAACAATGGTTTAATGATCTATGAACTCTGATTTTATCATGTTTCTTATGTGATCAAAACAACTTGGAGATGAAAAGTTTGTGTTATGTTTTATTTTTATGGGGTGAAAAAATTATGTAGATGAACTCTATTATAAATGTTTTAAAAGATAATTCTAATGTATTTACAAGACAAACACTCCAAGAGAAAGATATTTTCACCCTCTACATTATTTTCCTCTCAGATTACAACTTATTTCATGCCACTATGTTTTAAGTATTGTCTAATGTATCATTTTACTATGAAGCTCACAATAATTTGTTCTTATATTTACAATATTTATTTTCTTTCTTATGTTAGCAACACTGGAGAGGTATAGCCTCAAGGTTTAGCTCAATTGGACAAGTCCCCATAGCTAAAGGACCTTTTTTATTGAGAGTTCATGGGCTCAATCCTCTCAAGATTCTCAATGTTGCACTCCATGGTTGAGCCATCAAGAAATGATCCCTTTGGGTGGATCTCTTGGTACAAATATTATTTGGGCGCAACGATCACCAATATCTGGGGTTTGTGAACCACATTAGAAAAGTGGAGAGTTATATTTTCTCTTCAAATTTATAGGGAAATATTTCCTCATAATGATTAAGCTATCTATTATTCTATTGCTCCACATTTTCTTTCTAACTTAGTTACACTTGTGATTTTAATTGTATTGTTATTTTGGAGGGTGCCTTCCTCCACTGTGTCCCAATAGTTTAACCAAGAGATTGCATTTGTATATGGGTTATTTATTATAGAATGCTTCTACATTCACTTTACTTTCCTCCAAGTTTCTTTTGGAGATATTATAGCCACAAACCTAATGACCATATGAAACCACTAGGGTAACATGGGAATCGAAGAGGTCCATTTTTTAGCAAAACCAAAACTATGCATCTTTATAGTGTTATCAATACCAAAATATATGCCTTCCAACCCCCATTGACAACTTCTTCAACAACAGAGTACCAATTTAGCTTGGCATGAAAATAAATCTTAAGAAATTTATGAAAATGGACTTCTTCAAAGTTGCTATTATTGTAAACAAAATTAGGATATATGATTTGTTCATTTTAATGACCATTGAAGTTTTTCTGATCTATATTTATAGACATCTCAAGGTTAGTACATAAATCTTTGAGAATTTTAATATTTTTATTAAGGCCAGAGGGGCATTTTTTTAAAATGACAATAACATTTGCATATAGAATGAGGACGAAAATTAATCCTGGAAACATCATGCTTGCACAATATTATTCCTTAGGACAATCCTCTTACTTGTCAATATAATATAAAAAATCATAGACAAGAGAGGACACCCTATAACTCCTATAGTGCATTTTATTTTCTTTGAACAACCTTCATTATTTCAATTCTTGGCAATAACCCTCTCATAAAGCCTTATTATTGCGGTCCTCAACAAAGAAGGAACCCCAATATCTTCTAGCCTCATCTAGATGCTATTTTTAGGAGCTACATCAAAATATTTTCTAATGCCAGTGTGCCTCTATTGGACACTCTTTTGTCTCAATGTATGTGCATGGTGTAGCTAAGCATATCCCCAATACTGATACTTCTGGGAACGCCATATTGTATCGAAATCCTTTACATATTATAGTAGCACATCTATGGTTTCCTTGGTCACAAATGGATATGAATGTTGAAAAAATCTCGATATCACCATATGTTCCTCTCCTTCCTCATATAACAACTTCATATCCAAATTCTTAAGAAATGCAAACATTTAATTCAAATGTGAATCTTGCACCTTGCTCAACTAAATACCACAAAACACCAACCTTCAGTAATTACTCTACAACTTTGATGATGCAACAAAAAATACAACACTATGAAGGGTTGCATCAATGAAAAAATTGGAAAATTGTAATTCACTACATTGTACAACATCTTTCAAGAAATATATGAAGTATCTTAGACTGTGCACTTGGAAAATAACTAACACTTACAACTATTTACATCACATTTTTCATCATCATTGTAGATTTTTTGATTAGGGACATGCTTAGCTGCACCATGCACATACACAGATAGAAGAGTTCCCAATAGAGGCACACCACCATCGCTCACATGCTTCTCGCTATTTAATGTATAAGAAACACACATTAACCATGTAATCTTAGAAGTTGCTACAAGAAGAGGAACTCGTTCAACATAAAGGAAATTGTTATCATCTTTGTTAGTTGATAGTACATCAAAATAACAAGCTGAAATGCATTTGAGTTACCACCACCACCATGTAAAACATTTATGAGGCTAAATGGTATTATAAACCATGAAAATAATTAGAGGGGGCAAGGGCAGGGGGGGGGGGGGGGGTATGAATCACTATTGTGGGAATTTTAAAACTTTCTCTCACTAGTAAAGACTACTAGGACACTGATAAAAACTTCAACAAAAATTCATATCAAGATCACAAGAACCAAATATTAGAAGAAAAAATAAAACACATAAATTCTTCAAACTTCCCTTTAATTATTTTCACAAAGGTAAGCTTCTAATTGCTATTACAAAGTTCTTTGGCTACAACCAGAAGGAAGCTACTACTCCCTAATTTATCAGCTACAACCCCTAGTTTATTAGCTACCATTAAAAGGAGCTCCAACCCCTAGTTTATTTACCATCCACTACTAGAAGGAGATAGAACCACTGATCTGCAAACTCGCACTTGCTTGACCTCAATGATTCATCTTTCATACAACTTTCAAACTCAAATCATGAAGGCCACTTGCTTTCACAAACAAATAAATTTCTCACCTCAATTATTCACCCCAAACAACATAAAATCACCTTCATCAATCTATGATCATTGATCAATCCACCAACGTCCACCTGTGAACAATAATTTAACCACCACTATAGCCAACTCCTCTTCTAAGTTCGATTCTGCTTATGTAGAAATTAGGACTAATCATTTTAGTTCTTGAGCTTTAGTCAACTTGCACTTAAATTTCACTTAAAGAGGTTTTGATCTCATTAACTTATTATTTTTATAATTATGGAATGTTCTCTTAATTTGTGCAATAAATCTTCAATCTTTTCTTAGTTGTCTCTGTGAGTAAAGTTCAGTTAAACTGCTCAAACTGCAATTCTTTAAATTTTATAGGTTTTAGTAGTGTTTCTCTAAATTTTTTGATCTTCATATTTAGCCAATTTTCCAAATATGTTTCCAAGTCTGTCCATCCCACCATCTGGGCTACCAACTCATTCATGCATGTGTTTACCAATTTTACAACTTTTAGCGCACCACCAGTTTGGTGTTATCCACCAAATTTGGCCCAAAACCTTTAAAGCTACTAACTCTATCCATAAGTCTGACGGCTTGAATCAATTAAAATCTTAACTGTGGAATGATTTTTGGGCCTGAGAAATTTACACATAATACCCTACATATAACCTTCACTGAACCTCTTTCACTTTAGCCTCAAGGGCTTAACCAACACTACAAATCTTTCTACACCCTCGGTCTTAATGCATGCATGAAATCATGTCCTGAACCATATCACTAGCCCTCGACTCTTTGTCCAGGTGCACATTTGGATTGATCCTTTGGGGTTAAGTGTCCCATGTGGACACACATGCCACTTGCATCCTTATCATTGGCCTTCGGATCCAACTTTATATGCCACCATGTCCCAGAACTACATCAACCCAAAGAAAATTGCATGAGTACCTTTGTTTTCGTCCAAGGTCGCTCCTTTGGGATTACGAGTGTCAATGGGATCGTTAATTAACACATGGACCAATTAAACATTGTCAGGGTGAGTTGTCTTGTAACTTGACATCCTACATGTGTTGTACATTTTTTCCAATCACTGAACAACATGGATGAGCTTTGCTCGCCACCTCAATGCCGCTATGTCCCAGATCATTCTCCCTGAATGTTTAAGTCTATATACTCTCACAATATTTTTGGGTGATGTGTCACTACCATCTATCTGCGACCTCTACAAGGGTTCCACGTGTCACTCGGTGAGTGGTGCAATGTGTCACTCATATTCTACCCACTTAGGTAATTGAAAATGCTAAATTTACATGCCATGAGTCACCCTATCGTTGGTGCCACGTCATGCTAATGTCATCATGCCACTATGTCTCCACATCATCTTTGTGAGCTAAAAAAAATCTTCCATTATGTCTCTTTCATGGCTCCATGTGGCCAAGTGCCATGTCATCGCATAACGAGGAGAGGGTTCGAGCCTAATGTTTTGTGAGGCATTCCTTCATTAAAGCTTTAAGGGTCCCAAGCTTAATAACCTTGTTTAGTCTTCCATTGTTGTGCCTTTTATTCGTCCATTAGTTTGTCACTCTTCTAAGAAGCATGCCACATTCACCTGACACCCTGTCACCCTGGAGCCCTAAAACTCCCACTACCTCTGGCTCTTCCAGGGTTGGAACTTGGACCCTCCAGGGTAAGTTGATAGTGGAGCCTTCGCACACCAATCATAACTCATTTTATTCTTTGCCACATTAGCCTGATGCCCTGTCAACCTACAACTTAAAATTTGAATTTCCTTTGGATCTTTCGGGGTTAGACCTCTGGGGTGATGTGGTTGTGGGGACCTTCCTACTCTTTTGTGCACAAATCAATGCTTGTTCCACTTACTGTGTCACCCGTCCACTTACTCTCGATGCTTCATCATCTCAAGATTTTCACCTCATGGCTAACTTTGGTTCTTCTAGGGAAGGTCTTCTAAGGCGAGCTTCCTATGGGAACCTCCACTTTATTTTGAGTCACTTCCAATCACCACTTTTTCTTTAGTATGCGTCCTCTGCCACATACTCCCAAAGCTTAGTCATCTCATGAGTTTCAAAATTGTGTCTACCTTCGTAACTTCTGGGGAACATCTATTGGGGTCAGTTGTCCCTTATGAGCTTTTATTTGTCCACGCACATGCTAATCTTATCCTACCAGCTGTGCACCCATTTGGCTAACCTTGTACATTGACTCTACTAAGGGGCCTCAAAATTTGACTTTTACCTTCATATCTTTAATTTCAATCCAAAGGTATTTTTCAGACTTCCATATACCATTGGAAAGTTGTTTTAGAGCTCTATCCATCTGAGTAGTTTCCAAGAGCTTCTGAGATGATCTTCTAAACTATAATTGGCTCCAAAGTCTGAGTACCTTGATCATTATACTTGCACCCATCAATGCCTTTTCCATCAATGACAACTTATATTTAAAAAAAGGAAGGCTATGTCTACAACTAGGACAATGACAAGGTTCTTCCAACTCAAGAGCTCACAAAGTCTATTATTGTCTAGAATATTCCATGAGTGGTTTGGGGTTGAAGAGAGAACTCCTGAGTGGAAAATCATAAGTCAAATTGTAAAAACGAAAACACATTGCTACTAATGCTACAAGGGTTTTTTTATGCACATCGATATACCAATATCAATAACATATAGAAGGGATTTTAGAACATGGAAATGGAGAGCATACATGCCAATCAAATTAAGGAAAATATTTCTAGAAGATGAAAGTGAAGTTTGATGATTGTATTGGCGAGGTTAGAGAGTGTACAAACATAATCTAGGGTTTTTGAAGCACACAAGAGTGATGAGCAAAGACATTGGCATGAAAATGATAGAGAAGTTTTTAGAACAAGTAGAGTAACACCTAGAATTTTAGAGTGGATATGTATGACAAAGAAGGGATGTTTATACCCACTTTTATGTCATTGTTAGAATAGATTCAAATGTGAGATAGGCGTGGGTAATTTTTTATATAAATGATACACACATAAACACAATGTATATGAACTTTGAATTCATCTTCAAAGAGGTCTTTTGGATTCCTGATGACTAATCATATTCACTTGAGACTCTTCACATTCTTCCCCAACCAAACACTACAAACACCATAACTCTTACATATTAGGTTTTTAACACAATAGTTCCATAATTTGAAGGATTCTTTTTTCATTGCTTTTGAATATTGAAGCAATAAGGATTTCTATCCAAATCTTTGGAATCCTTCTGTAATTGCCAGATTAAAAAGATTATGAATGTGAGGAATAATAAAAGAGCCTCCAACCTCTACACTTTTATCTTGATGACCTTCAATTTCTCTAGATTTCCTTTTTGCATGGTGTTTCATTCCAAACTCAAAGCAATCTAAAACTAAATTTTTTCAGTTGTATGAAGGGCTTGTTTATTAGTGAAAACATTAAAGGAAATCAATATGTGCCCAACAACAAAGTAATGAATATTGTATAGGATAGAATATAAATTTTTGGATGCAAAATACTTTAGTTCCATTGGTGTATATTCTAGTTTATATAACTTCTATTACTCTATTTTTGGGTGCATGATGTTTGCCAACATTAGGGGATTTGTTACATCTTAAAGGTATAAGTTCCATTTGGATGAAAAATACTTTAGTTCCATTGGTGTATATTCTAGTTTATATAACTTTTATTACTATATTTTTGGGTGCATGATGTTTTCCAACATTAGGGGATTCATTACTTATTAAAGGTATAAGTTTCATTCACCCATAACAATCTTGTAATTTTCTTTAGCCTTTGGAGTTATGTTTCGCCAATTTTTCAAAGAAACTTTTAGTTGATTTACTTTATCTTATCTAGATATTCACATTTATTTTTTTAAAGGAATTTTGTATTCAATTTTGTTTTTTCGTTTTTTTTGGATTTATCTAAGGAACCTTTTTTTAGCAATCTTATAATATTTATCATACCAATGATTAGTCAACTTGTTTTTCTTTTTGAAAGATATAATAAAAGAGTACATTTCTTAATATATTATATTCCATATGAGGAATATACATGTTCCAGTTCCTGGGGGATTCATTGTGAACGGTAAGGCTTAAAGTCATCACATCAAAATTCATCATGTCATTTGTGGGAATAAAACCTGGGCGGGGACGATACCAATAATTCATCCCAGCCACTTGAGATAAACCCAATTGACATAATAAAAGAGTAGTTATTTAAGCAAGTTGAAAGTTTTAAAGTTTTGATATAAGTCCTTTTATATTGTTATTATTAGGGGGTAATTTGATATCCTTTTTGTTATGATATCATGTCTTGTTTATTTATCAAAGAAGTAGAACTCAACCTGGTCCTCCATTATCAAGACAACTTAAAATATTGCATCAAATCTATGCTTGATTTCCTCATTATAAACTCTCTTTGGGTGCTCAATAGTTTCACAAAATTTTGGACACAAGTACAAGTTCGATTTGCACTAATCCCCCTAGTGATCAATATAATCATGGAAAGTATGGGATAAACCATAAAAGCATCAAAAAACTAAATGGGAACCACATTATTTATTCTAATCAATAACATTTCTAGATAAAAAAATGGTCACACAAGTCATGACCAATAATGCAAACAACATAAACATATTGTTAAATGACTTGAAACACATAAGAAGAAATCACACTCCAATGATGAGGATTTTATATCGAATGATCTTCTGTAATTAAATTTCACATCCCTAAATAAAACATTGATCCAGGTCCGGGTGTGAAGAAGGGTCCTTCCAAGAACTTTTACTTTCATGATGTGTTAAATTGCATTTCAAAAGAGCATTAATGAATACATCTGCATGTGGAAAAGAAGAGGAACATAACAATCATCAGCAACATAAAAACATAAGCCATTGATAATGGAGTTTGTCCAGGAGGGACTACGTCTCTGGGCCCTGGTGTCAAGATGGTGTAGGCCGCTGCATTAAGTGCTATCAAATAATGTTGATGTACACAAGAGATGATGTCGTGATCATACAAGGAAAAATACCTGCATGTAGGAGTGGCTCTAAGAGATGTTTCACAACTGGAACTCTCAATCAAAAGACTCCTATCAGTATGACACAAAAACATGCATGATGAGTATCCCACCAACATGGCAAAAAAGGGATCTCAATGAAAAACATGCATGACGACAACAAGAGTATCCCAACAACATACAACAAGGGATCTCAAAACATAGCATGATGAGTTATGACAACAAGTACATCACATAGAAGATTCCGCATCAAATCAAGCAATGAATCATGACAACATGTAATAAACAAGATCCTGCATCAACATCAATCAAGGATTTGTGCAGCGTAATGCATAAAGAAGAAGTACATGAACACATCATATACCTCACAACCAAGGGCCATCTAAATAAGTGGATGTCACATTGTTGAAGCTGCTCGGACCATCAATCTCAATGCATCGATCGTATGAAGATGACTGCGCGCACATGGATGTGGACATCTGCACTAGCACTTAGAAAATTGACGAGAAGAATAAATGAGAGAATGACAATTCTGAGTGTACCCTCGGATTTGTGGCATTGAGTAGTGCTAAATCGACTGGCCAAAATCTAAATTCTGAGAAGTTGAGAATTCTGGGCTCAAGGAATCTTTTAGATTCCCTCAGGATTCCTCAAAGATTCTTCTCCATGGATGGACTGGAAATCTGCAACTCAAATGGTGAATCTGATCTCACCATTACGATCCTTGCGGAAAACCATGAAAAACAAGTATAAACTTGACTATATTCCAACATGGCAAAATTTTACCTCCTTGGGAAAATTTCAAGGCTCATGGTTCCACTCCCTATTTTCACTGAAATCATGGTTCCACGTGCATTCTGGAAATGGCCGAAAAATACAGAACTCTAATGGAGAAACGGATAGCACCATTGTGCTCGTGGCGACGAGAGGTGTAAAAACCATATAAAAATTGTCAAATTCTGACAAAGTGAAAATTTTGCCCTCATTCAAAATTCATGGTTCCTGCATTAAAATATTAATTAACTACCTCGAAATTTGTGCCTGCCTTCTGCCTCCTCAAATTGTGTGCAAAGGTAAAACTCTTATTTTATATAAACAATCTTCGGCAGATTTACCAAGGTGAGCAGTTATGGCTCAATGGTAAAAATATACATTGGTTAAGGAGAGGTTGGGGGATCAAATCCCACCCCTCCATATATATATTTTATAAAACCTGAAATGATATATTAATGGGGGTCGGGTCCGCATTGGGCGGCCCACCCCTAAAACCTCGCATTAACACTTTAATCAACATATATAATATTGGCGATCGGCCTTCAAGATTGGTGCCTTAACATGGTATCAGCGCTATGAAATCGACGCGATTTAAAGGGTTTTGCCGATATATATATCGGAGATCGGCAAGTTAAAATCGGCGATCAGCAGTTACGGTGGTTGGCATATCGGCACGATATATGGTATCGAGACGACGGGGTGTGGGCCGAGTCCACCGTCGATGGCCCACCCACCCCGATATACAATATATATGGTTATGATATATATGCGGAGGGTTTGGCAGGGTGATGGAGGGTTCGGCGGGGGTTATGGCTGCCGACCCGAAACAAATATATGTTTGAATGGTTGCGATTAGGCTAATGGGGGTTATGGTCGTCGCCCTAAACAAATATTCATATTTTGGTGCAATGGTTGTTTTAAAGGGTTCGGCGGGGGTTATGGCCGCTGACCCAAAAACACATATATTGATGTGATTTGAGGGTTGGGGCAATTAGGCCGGCAGGGGTTATGGCAGCCGTCCTCATCATATTTTTGGATTATTGCTTCGATTTGGCCAGCGGGGAGTTATGGCCCGTCGACCTTATAATAATTTTTTTTTTTTTGGATTTTAGTATAAGGTAGGGGTGATTTTAAAATTTTAAGAAAATAAGGGTCATTGGGTGAATTAACGAGGCACCAATTTTGACTGATTTCGAGAGCTAGGTTTATGCTTTGAGGTCGGTCAAATTGTAGGACACTTAAACCTGGCCCACAACCCAACTTTGACCAAACTTTTATTGGCTCATTCTCCCTCATACGAGCTCGGTTTGATGAACCGTTGACACCTCCACAGTCAAGACGATGAGATCTATGCTCTAGTCCTAGGTCAAAGTCATTTATGAGCACTTTGATTTTCGAGCATTCATAAACCCTCTTTGTCCTGTGTGTCTTTCTGGAGCAACCTGGATCAATCCACCCCACTGAGGAGCTTTTGGTCTTCCAAAAGCATGAAAAATAATCTGCAACTCTCTTTGTACCCTGTCTGCATCACAAGCGTCCTGAAAAGGTCTCGCTTCCATCTCCTTGACCTTTGTTCTTCGAAGCCTTAAGCGACAAGCCGACACCTGCTACTTCTGCAACCTATAGTACATTGTTTCGCAAATTACATGCTGGAATGGGATGACCAACTAATGACCCAAACGTCCCACACTTGCCATGAGTTTATAACACATACTCGGTGGTCAAGTTTACAAAAATATGGACGTAATACTCCAACTATGACAACAAGGCCAACACATCATTGTTGCTTCAAAAAGTGATGGAAAACACATCATCTCTGCAACACATGATTTACATACATAAGGCTAGACACTATTGTTTCGACAAGTGATGGAAACATAACATCACTTTCAGAGTTTTAACATGCAACTCAAAATACGACTCAAAAGATGATCAAACATCATTGTTGCTAACCAAGTGAAGGAAACACATCATCACTTTTACATTTTAAAATGTAGTAAATAATTTACAAAAGAATGACCATGAAACAACAACATGTCTAGAAACCATTTTTCACTTATCAATGTGAATGGGTTGCCTCCTTGTGGCGATTTTGCTTGTCGAACAACTACTTTACCTGGTTCACACACTGACGCTTTGTCCTTAAGGCGCTACTCTGGATGGAGCCTCCAACAAGTGGCCCTTTGATGGCCATTTCTGTCCCAATGACTACAGTAGGCTTTCTTCCTCCATATCTTCTTAACCTGTTTCTTTTCATGGGTTGAGAGGGTCTTTCACGCCTCATGAGTGCTACCATTCTTTTCCAACACTTAGAAAAGGTATGGTTAGGTAAACCACAAAGGTACATGTTTTTCGATGCCTTGATCTTTGTTCATTATTAACAACCTGATCATAATCAAAATGAACATTCGAAGATCGAAAATGGTTATACCTTCCTTTGTTGTCTTTGATGTCAGGATGGCGATGAGAGCTTGTCTCAGCTCTCTCCCTGCAATGGAAACTGCCATGGGATGATGGGGATGTGTTCCCATCATTCTCTTTCCTTGATGATGTCTCGGATGAATCTGACACCTTAGAGCACTCTCCTTTAGTGTATCTCGAGCATACAAATCGATGTTCGTGCACAACCTCCAAAGGTTGAGTCATGCCTTGGTTATTAGCACCAAGTTCTTCTTTCTCCTCGTGCCTCATCCTTGTAAGGAGCCTCATGTTTTTCCCTGTAATTGGGATCTCCAAATCTCCAACAAACATCATACTATGAGAAGATGAAACCAAAAGGAAATCAACATCTTTTACCTCCTCTTTCGATTTGGAAAGAACTGATGAGGGTTGCTCATCATCCATCGTTGGTGGTTCGCTAACTATCATGGCGCATTCCCCAACTTCCTTTCTGACATACCCAAGTCCTGTTCGACACGGTAATTGCTCCACTTTGATGGGGTTGATAATGCTTTGGCCATTAATGCCCAAGCCTTTTCCTTCATACCCCATTCTCTTTAACAGTTTGGAGCCAATTCCTGTGGTGTGATTTTCAAACACAATGAAATCATCATCAGGAAACATACATGAAGATAGAGAATTAATTTTTACCTCACAGGGGTCACGTTGCAGCTTTTTCAAGGCCTCGTCCTTTGCTTGTAGCTGTAGTAGCAAACTTTGTTTCTCCTCTTTCTCTTCATGTAGATGCATCTTCAATTCATCATTCTTTGTTTGAAGATTTTGTTTGTTTTGCTTCATTTCTTCCATGGCCTCTTCTGTGTCTTGCAACTGAAGCTGTAATCGCTCCTTTTCCTCTGTCTCTTTCTGTAGAGTTTCATACACGATTTCCACTCTCTTGGAAATGTTGACCATGGTCTCATACATTGCTCTTTCATTTTCTGTCACTACATGTTCCATTGTTCACGCTGCAATTCACATCAACGCAAAGACCGCCCTAATACCACTTGATCCAGGGTCGGGTGTGAAGAAGGACCCTTCCAAGACCTTTTACTTTCATGATGTGTTAAATTGCATTCTAAAAGAACATTAATGAATACATCTGCATGTAGGAAAGAAGAGGAACATAACAATCATCAACAACATAAAAACATAAGCCGTTGATAATGGAGTTCGTCCAGGAGGGACTACGTCTACAGGCCCCGGTGTCAAGATGGTGTAGGCCGCTGCATTAAGTGCTGTCAATAATGGTGATGTACACAAGAGATGATGTCGTGATCATACAAGGAAAAATGCCCTCATGCAAGAGTGGCTCTAAGAGATGTTTCACAACTAGAACTCTCAATCAAAAGACTCCTATCAGTATGACACAAAAACATGCATGATGAGTATCCCGTCAACATGGCACAAAAAGGATTTCAATGCAAAACATGCACAACAACAACAAGAGTATCCCAACAACATACACCAAGGGATCTCAAAACATAACATGATGAGTTATGACAGCAAGTACATCACATAGAAGACTCCGCATCAAATCAAGCAAGGAATCATGACAACATGTAATAAACAAGATCCTGCATCAACATCAATCAAGAATCTGTGTAGCATAATGCATAAACAAGAAGTACATGAACACATCATATACCTCACAACCAAGGGCCATCTGAAGAAGTGGATGTCACACTGCTGAAGCTGCTCAAACCATCGATCTCAAGGCATCGATCGTATGAATATGATTGCTCGCACATGAATGTGGACATCTGCACTAGCACTTAGAAAAGTGATGAGAAGAAGAAATGAGAGAATGATAAATTTGAGTGTACCATCAGATTTTTGGCATTGAGTAGTGCTGAATCGATTGTCCAAAATCTGAATTCTGAGAAGTTGAGAATTATGGACTCAAGGAATCTTTTAGATTCCCCTGGGATTCCTCAAAGATTTTGCTCCATGGATGGACTGGAAATCTGCAACTCAAATGGCGAATCTAATCTCACCATTGCAATCCCTATGGAAAACCATAAAAAACAAGTATAAACTTGACTATATTCCGACATGGAAAATTTTACCTCCTTGGGAAAATTTCAAGGCTCATGGTTCTACTCCCTGTTTTTGTTAAAATCATGGTTCCATGTGCATTCTAGAAATGGCCGAAAAATGTAGAACTCTGATGGAGAAATGGACAACATCATTGCGCTCGTGGTGACGAGAGGTGTAAAAACCATATAAAATTTGTCAAATTCTGACAAACTGAAAATTTTGCCCTCATGCAAAATTCATGGTTCCTACATTAAAATATTAATTAATTGCCTCAAAATCTGTGCCTACCTTCTGCCTCCTTGAACTGTGTGCAAAGGCAAAACTCTGAGTTTATATAAACAATCTTCGGCGGATTTACCAAGGTGAGCAATTATGGCTTAATGGTAAAAATATGCATTGGTTGAGAAGAGGTCAGGGGATCAAATCCCGCCCCTCCATATATATATTTTATAAAGCCTGAAATGATATATTAATGGGGGTCGGGTCCACATTGGGCAGCCTGCCCCTAAAACCCCGCATTAACACTTTAATCGGCACATATAATATCGGCGATCTGCCTTCAAAATCGACGTTTTAACATGGTATCAGCATTGTTAAATCGACGCGATTTAAGGGGTTTCGTCAATATATATATCGGCGATCAGTGCATATATCAGCGCGTTAAAATTGGGGATCAACAGTTACGGTGGTTGGCATATCGGCGTGATATATGGTATCGGGGCGATGGGGTGTGGGCCGGGTCCACCGCTAGTGGCCTGCCCACCACGATATACAATATATATGGTTATGATATATATGCGAAGGGTTTGGCGGGGTGATGGAGGGTTCGGCGAGGTTTATGGCCGCCGACCCGAAACAAATATATGTTTGAATGGTTGCGATTAGGCCGGTGGGGGTTATGGTCGTCGACCTAAACAAATATTCATATTTTGATGCGATAGTTGTTTTAAAGGGTCCGGTGGGGGTTATGGCTGCCGACCCGAAAACACATATATTGATGTGATTTGAGGGTTGGGGCGATTAGGCCGGCGGGGGTTATGGCCATTGGCCTTATCATAATTTTGGATTATTGTTGTGATTTGGCCGGCGAAGAGTTATGGCCTGTCAGCCTTATAATAATTAAAATCTTTTTTTTTGGATTTTAGTATAAGGTAGGGGTGATTTTAAAATTTTAAGAAAATAAGGGTCATTGGGTAAATTAACGAGGCACCAATTTCGACCGATTTTGGGACCTAGGTTTATGCCTCGGGATTGGTCAAATTGTAGGACACTTAAACCTGGCCCACAACCCAACTTTGACCAAACTTTGACTGGCCCGTTCTCCCTCATACGAGCTCGGTTTGATGAACCGTTCACACCTTTGCGATCAGGACGACGATATCTATGCTCTAGTCCTATGTCAATGTCATTTTGAGCAATTTTATTTTCAAGCATTCATAAACCCTCTTTGTCCCGTGTGTCTTTCTGGAGCCACCTAGATCAAACATCTAATGAAATTTTAGACTCAAACCATCAATTCTTAAGAGGAAACAATCTCACAATGTAGATATAAACTTTGAAAGCCCCCAATGACATGGGAGGGAGAAAAAAAGTGTCTATTCTTCACTATTAGACATGGATTCATTAATGTATTCTCCATTCCATGGCTTATGGTTTTGAAAGTTCATGCTTGCAAATTTAAAACATTGCTTGATTTATATTGTGGGTTCTTTGACATTCTCTTCATTTAATCATAGACTCTAATATCCATGGTTATTTTTCAATTACTGTTGCTTGTGACCACTCTATACTCACAATTTTACAACATTGATTGGTTCAATGTCAAGTAAAGTGCTACATGCAACATGTTGAAGAATGCAACTTGTTTTAGTCCTCATAATTCTTATTTGACTCTTGTCATGATGTCATTCTTATGTATCCATTAAAAGGAGAAAGGAAATGATGTAAAGAATAAAATAAAATTATTTTGGAGCATGGGTTTTATGCTCAAGTTATTTGTCATTAGGTCTCCTAGGGTAAAAGAACCATCTAGGCACTTGTATCATGAAAGGAAAAAAATATTTTGTATTTGGAAGTGTTTAGAAGGCTCCCAAGGCCAAGTTGGCCAGCTAGGAAGAAGTCAGCCTTGTGAGCATTGTACAATCCCTAGAAAAGGCTATATAAAGGATGGAATTTGACCTATTGAGACACACATCAAGCATAAGCATCTTGGATTCAGCCTGCAATTAGGAAGGAGTGAGAAAATCCTAGGCAAGAAAGGAAAAGGCTAGCAAAGGAAGGGAGAAGCCCTAAAGAAGATCAGAGGTCTGAATTTTGTATCTTTTAGCTCACATGTGTGAGAAACCTAGAGTTTCTAGGTGTATCTCAGGTCTGAAAATTACTGGGCCAATTGCAAACTTCTCCTGGGGAACTGAAAATCTAGAAGAGCCTTACTTTGGAAGGATATTGTTTCACTACACTTGGTAGACATTGTCTTGCATTGTAGAAGGAAGATTGGCTAGTTAACTTGGTCCTTGGTGGCAACCATGGTCTAGGGTTTGGTCTTGGAAGCCTCCTTTGAAGTTGATTCTATAAGAAGAGAATTTATTTTTGGGTTTTCCCCTTGGAGGGGTTTTTCCCTGGTTTGGAGCCTACATATTGCATTCATTTTTATATGGCTATGAGCTTCATTGTTTTGGCATTTATTTGATGATAAGAACATAAGCATAATAAATAACAATAAGAAAATAATATCACAAATTACTATCATGAATGGAAAAGGTAATTAAATGTCACCTTAATCTATTTTCCAACATGGTATCAGAGCTAAGGACAAGAATATAGGCAGCTGAAATATCACTTGAATGGTTTTTCCTTGCTTTGAAAAGTAAAAGAGAGTGGACTATCTACAAAGGAAAAATTTTCTAGTACAAGTCCAAGTAAGGACAAAAGGCTTGGGAAGAATTTTTGGGTTATCTTTATCAGATTTGATGACAGTATCTAGTCACATTTTTGCAAAGATTGTAGAAGGATTGAGGGTCACGTAGTGAACGGTTTGGAGATGCCAAAAAACCTTAGATAAGTTCAGACTGGGACTATTAACCAACGAAGGAGTCTCCTTGATGAAAATAAAAAGGACACAATTCTTGAAGGGATTTTTTAGGTATGTCTTTAAGTTATATTCAGTGGCTATCAAAGCCCTAACAACAAGACAAAAGTCACCATACAAACTTTAGATATACCGAGAAGTTTCGATAAAATAGGCTGAAACTTATAACCTTATTTCTCATGGAATTCAAGGTTGGAAGTAAGCCTACAATCCAAAAAATTGAGGCAAAGAAAGACCACAAATTGAAGAGGCATTTCAAGCCTAGCATCAAGGTTTTTGTAGTAACTGTGAAAATCCCTAGTTTGAGGGTCGAAGCTTTAGGAACAGAACTACCAAGATCTTTAGTCCTGGAATAGGTATCTTTCTTATTGTTGAAGGCATAAAAATAACATAAGTTCAAGATCCGCTTGAATCAAGGGGATGTAGTAGGAGTCTAATTTGAGGATCTAGAATCTACAACATACCCTAACCAGAATTCAAGAGGATGAGTAGTTAGTCATATAGAGCATCTTTTCTTGACATTTTTGGAAGCTTCTCTTGAAGGTAGGAAGTACAATTTCAACTATAAGATCAAGATGATATCCTTAGGTAGTAGTCTCTTTGCAAGAAAGGATGAGATAATATTGCAAGAAGGTATTGTATGATCGTTTGTAAGGCTCTAGGGTCTACATAAAGTATGTTAGGGTTTTTCTACCTGTTTTGAATGATAAGAATCTAGGGTTGATAGGATTCACTTTGTTGAAGGTTTTTGGTTTCTAGGGATTGTCAATCCTAGATGGAACTTGATTAAGAAACCCCAACCTATGTGAAAACCTTAACCCTAATTTGTTTGTTCCCTTTAGGATATATGGTAATCCTTAGTGAGGGTTGAATTAAATATGACATCAAAACCCTATGGCTAATGTTTCCAAGGGAAATATCAAGGATTTTAGGGTTTGTGTCTAAGTACCCTAGGAATTTACTCTCTAAGAAATCCATGGAAACCCTAGATTGTCATCATGATCTTGTACTTGTATATATTTTTCTTGGTTGTACATACCAGGGAATGTTGCAGGTCCATAATGAAGGAAGAAAAATGAGAAGGATGGATAAGAAAAGCAGTCCTTATGCTTCGTAATGATAAGCATGATGGAAGGAGGGAACTATAAGGACCCTAAAGAAATTGATATTAGCAAGTTCATCAAAGGAGTAAGGATGTATCATTGTGGAATCTTGCTGTAATATGGCACCATGGACAAAAACATATGATAGTGACATATTGAGAGTCTACTTGATTGAATTTCTTTATAAGAATCATCTAGTATTTCAAGAATCGGAAATTTGGGACCATTTTTCATAATGTTCATCCATAAATTGTCTAACATTATGTTAGAGGTAGTCCTTTTTCCAAGGTGGATCCTCAAGATCCTGTAAGAATCATCACTTTGGAGGCATTATTGTAGGTTTTAACCCTATACAGAAATTACCTGCATACAAATTCTAAGAACAAAAAATAAACAATGCGAGAGCATAACACATAAAACACATATACACAGAGATTTTCCCCTGGATCCCAAAACCGAGACTACTAGCTTGATTTTTCATTATGTTCCTTTCAATGTTACAATACATATATATACATGCTGAAGCACCTAATACCATAGACCAAAAACCATCGCGCCCAAAACCATGTGCGAAAACCATGCACAAAACCATAGGTAGGTTCGCCCCACCTAATAGAGGGTCCAAAAAAAAATTCCCCAAGGCACTGCCCCAGACCCCGTAGAGGGGGGCTAGCCGCCCCGCTCAAACCCCCTATGACTGCCCTGCTACACAACAAACGGGGGGCTCCGCCCCCCCTCTAACCCCCTGATTAACTAGGGGAGCAAGTCGTGGAAAGAATATAACACAACCCAACAATTATGACAAATATTAGTATATATTCCATATTGTTTGGAAAAAATGCTCTTAAAGGGATGAAGAAATGTAGTTGGTCATGTTATAGGCTCATTGAAGTATGCAAATAGCTAGATGACTAGGTGAAAGATTAAGAATGTACATTTGAAGTAACTTTTGGGTAAGATTCATATAATCCTGTAAGAAAAGTTGATCATAAATTATGAATAATGAATCTTTCATTTGGTTTTATGATGTCTATGAAGATGAATTCTTCTTACTTTGGAATGGTTAGAATGTTAATATTTTCTCTGTTGAAAATAGAAATAAGAAATGTTAAAAAAGCATCAAGAAAGAAAATCATAATTTAATTTGTCCTTGAATTAAATTGTAATTCCACATCTCATGACCAATTTTAATAGTTAACTAAGTTAATTTGACTTCATTGGCTCAGTTAATTCAATTTGAGGGTCTAACTAGAGTCATGTAGAGTATCTCCTACAATTAGGAGCACTAGTCGAGTTTAGTTTGAGTTGTAATTATTTAAGTCTAACCAAATTAAAATCAGTTAAACTAGTTCCAACGGATGGAGGAATTAGTGGGAAGTCCATTAGTGAGGTATAACCTGTAGTAGTGGGGTGTAACCTACCGTAGTAGGGTGTTATAATTTACCGTAGTGGGGTGTAACATATTGTAGTGGGGTGTAACTTGCAGTAGTGGGGTGTAACCCACAATAGTGGGGTGTAACCTGCAATGATCAACCAATAAAATGAAGATACACCCATAATTAACTCATGCATGTTGGATCAAAGAAAGACCTAGTTGAGACTAGAGTTCAAGGACAGTGTACTATCAGTTGTAAAATCATCTAAATTAAATTTATGGTGCATGCAGTGAGAGGAAGGCCTATGAGGATTGCACAATTCATAATTGAGGAATTTCTGCATTAAATAGAGGCTAATTCCCAAGGGAACAACACAAGGAATTAGGAGCTTGGAGGCTTCGAAATTTGGCTAAGTATTGGCCAAAGGAAGTCAGTAAAGCAGAGGATAGAAAATACTTATGCAGGTTGAACTCAAGGTTGAGCAGAGCATATTGTATTCATCCAGATTATTTGACTAATGAAATATACAAATAGTAGGGATTTTTAGTTGTGGATTTCCCCATAAAATCATTGTGTTATGTGTGATTGAATTGTGTCTCCTATATGCTTTGTGAATTCATCGATTGTTTATTGTTTTCACTAATGAGTAGAGTAGATTCAAGACTATTTTTTTAGTAAATTACAATTAGAAATTTGAATCTACAAGGAATTTCTACATGGTATCAAAGCTATATTTGTAGAAATCTCTACATGGTATCAGAGCTAGATTTGTAGAAATTTCTACATGGTATCGGAGCTATATTTGTAGAAATTTCTACATGGTATCAGAGATGAAAACACATTAGAAGAGAATAATTCAAAGTTTTCCTTGCAGATTGATGGAGCTCTAATTTGGGGCGGATCTAGAAGACCCTATGTACAAACTTCTTAATGGAGCTAAAAGGTTGCTAGTTGGCAGATCAATGAGCCAAGGTTTAGTTACACAAAAAGGAGTTGTGATCATTGAAATTGGTATATTGAGGAGCGAAGAGATTTCCCACAGGGAGATCGAGACTCAGAGGGAGTCTAATTTCAGAGAGAACATCTCTATGGAAGATAGTACTTCAGGATATGGGGAGATCAGACTCATTATTGTAGTAGTTGTAACAATAGTGAAAAAGTAGCAACAAAGCAATAGAAGCAATAGTATGAGTAGATCAGAGTTTGCTTTGGATGCGGTTATACATCCTAGTGTGAGGTGAAGAAATAGTCCCAAGAGTTGTTGAAATTTGGGTAGGGTCGATTGAGGTGTGTTTGTCTCATGGATCATTACCTTGCTATAGGGGGCCCACAATATTCAGTATTAGGAGGATCAATGTTAGTCAAATACTGAGAAGTGTAGAGTAGTGTTGACAACAGAGAAGGAGACTCAGTAGCAGAGTAAGCAGTTGCAAAGTTTTTTTTCCCAATAGGCAGTTGCAGACATAGTTGATTCAATTTATTTTTGGATGCTTTTTGGTTACAAATGTTGCGATAGCAATAACAACAGTGGCAAGAGTTGAATGTATAACATTCCAAAGATACTGGATTGGGATAGAGTTGAATTCCTTTCTTGTTGAGAGGGAGTGTTGAAAATAGAAACAAGAAATGTTAAAAATAGCATAAAGAAAGAAAATCCTAATTTAATTTGTCCTTGAATTAAATTGGGAATTAAATTGTAATTCCACATCTCATGACAAGTTGTAATAGTTAACTAAGTTAATTTGACTTCGTTGGCTCAGTTAATTCGAGTTGAGGGTCTAACTAGAGTCATGTAGAGTGCCTCCTACAATTAGGAGCACTAGTTGAGTTTATTTTGAGGTGTAACTTATTGTAGTGCATTGTAACTTACTGTAGTGTGGTGTAACCTGCAGTAGTGGGGTGTAACCTACATCGATCAACCAATAAACTGAATATTCACTCATAATTAACTCATGCATGTCATATCATAGAAAGACCTAATTGAGATTGGAGTTCAGGGACAATGTCCTATCAGTTGCAAAATCATCTAAATTAAATCGAGGGTGCATGCAGTAAGAGGAAGGCCTTGAGGATTATGCAATTCATAATTGAGGAATTTCCACATTAAATAGAGGCTAATTTCCAAGGGAACAACGCAAGGAATTAGGAGCTTGGAGGCTTCAAAATTTGGCTAAGTATTGGCCAAAGGTAGTGAATTAGACAGAGGATATAAAATGCTTGTGCAGGTTGATAAGAGCATATCGTATTCATCCAGATTCTTTGACTAATGCAATATACAAATAGCAGGGGGTTTTAGCTATGGCTTTCCCTAGAAAATCATTTTGTTATGTGTGATTGAATTCTTTCTGAATTCAGACTTCTGTGATCCATATTGAATGTTAAGACATTGATTTCAATAGTAATCACATAGGAAAAATATTTGTCGACGCGTTTCGAACCATCCAATGTGGTTCATCGCCAGGACAAGATGAAGAGGTTGATCATTGTACCAGTTTAAATAGAGAGCAATGTAGATATCCTAAGCCAAGCTAACGACTATAATAAATGGCTAGCTTTTGAAAAATAATATTTAATAAGTAACATTAATTATTAAGACCATATTATAATAAATAAAATCAAATAATAAGTTAGGATACAATATTTAGTTTAATAATTAGATTAAAAATAATTAAAAATCAAAGTCAAACAAGAAACAAGGAGCAAAGTCCTAACAATAATTACTCGAGTCAAAATCCTAGCAACAAAACTCAAGATAATCAACACTAGGAAAACCTAAAATGCAAGGTCAAACAAGAAATAAGGGCCAAGGCCATACAAATAAATAGAGGAGCCAAGAAAATATTAATTACAGAAATCCAAGTCAAATAAAATAAGGAACAAGGTCCTTTAATTAAAGGAGCCAAGAATAATGAAAAAAATAAAAATAGGATAGATTATAACATAAACCCAAAAATAAGATTAAAAAATAAATAAAAATAAATAAACATCAATAAAAATAAAACTAGGAATATAGGACAGGGATCCAACTTCTACATCATATTTGCATTGAGGAGGCCCAAGACATTGTGAGGATTAGTCATTTCCACTATCAAAAATTCAGAGAAGACCTAGAAATCGAAAGAAGGCCCAAGAATCTGAATAGAGACGATGGTTGAAAAATAAGAAGAAGTTGGGTCCATGCTCTATCTTCCTAGTTTTATTTTTATGGATATTTATTTCTTTTTATTTATTTTTTATCTTATTTTCGGTTTATGTTATAATCTATCCTATTTTAATTAATTAATTTTTTTTATTATTCTTGGCTCCTTTAATTAAAGTCCCTTGTTCCTTATTTTGTTTGACTTGGATTTCTATAATTAATATTTTCTTGGCTCCTCTATTTATTTTTATGGCCTTTTCCTTATTTCTTGTTTGACCTTGCAATTTTAGGTTTTCCTAGTGTTGATTATCTTGAGTTTTGTTTCTAGGATCTTGACTCCATTAATTATTGTTATGAATTTGCTCCTTGTTTCTTGTTTGACTTTGATTTTTAATTCTTTTTAATCTAATTATTAAAGTAAATATTGAACACTAGCTTTTTTAATCTAATTATTAGACTAAATATTGTACCGTAAATCATTATTAGATTTTATTTATTATAATCTGGTCTTAATAATTAATGTTACTTATTAAAATATTATTTTTGAAAGCTAGCCGTTAGCTTGGCTTAGGATCTCTGCATTTCTCTCTATTTAAACTGGTGCCATGATCAACCTCTTCATCTTGTCCTGACGATGAACCACACTGGATGGTTTGAAACGCGTTAGAAAATCTTTTTCCTATGTGAATTCTTTCTCTTATATGATTCGTGATTTCATCGATCATTTATTATTTCTGTAAATGAGTAGAGTAGATTTAAGTCTATCGTTTTAGTAAATTATGATTAGCAGTTTGAATCTACAAGGAATTTCTACATTCTCGCTAGAATATGTATATATTAGTGATAAACATCTAGCATAATTGTAGCTTCATGTTCCGGATTATCCACAGTTTCCAGTTCAGTCTGTCGACGTTTCGAACCCCAACGGGGGTCCATCATCAGGACACTTCTGAAAGATAGAAATGAAATGAAAGAAAGATGAGAGATGATGAGAGAAGGAGCGGGAACCTACTTATAAATACACAAAGGAACCCTAAAATGAGAGCCGACACTATTTTTCATTATTTCAAGAAATTCTCTTGTTCCTACATTGTTTCAGAAATTGCAGGTCCGCAGCTCTTCTCTCAATCTTTATCCTCAGGGTTTCGAGAATACAGATCTCATTTCATGTTTCCCCTCCGTACAGGGAAGTTATGTTGGTTTTCAAGCCTCTGTGGGAGTTTCTTGTAGCTTCTGGATTATCCACAGTTTCCAGTTTAGTCAGTCGACGTTTCGAACCCCAACGGGGGTCCATCATCAGGACACTTCTCTAGAAAAAATAGTAAGTTGGAAATCAAGTTCGATCCATGGGCACTTTGATGCATGCAGGTTCATGTCGAGATGGACTTTGAGGATGTTGATGATGAGAGAATTGTCTTGATGAGGTAAGTATGATGCTAATAATTTTTTATTTTTTTTTGTAAACTACTGCATTTCTATTATCTACATCAAATTTGAAAATACAAACTTAGAAACCTCAAGCCGCCCAAATGGGAAACCGGATCTGTTGGTTCCTCTTCATCAAACATTCACTATTGTTTTTCGTTCTACATACTATCATTAAAAACTTGCAGGACATTAAACCTTTTTACTCCAAATGTTTCCAAAAACTGTTCTTTCAAAGATCTTCTAAAAGACCTATCTTTACTACTATTGTTGTGACATGTAAACTAATTTCCAAAAAATAGAGCATTAGCATCTAAATTCAAAAAAGACAGTTAACAAGCCTCTTAATTCCCTGCGCTTCCCCTTTTGGTTTCATTGTTGTCTTTGGTCTTCACCAGCTCCTTCAACATCTCTCGAATCTCCTTAATTTGTTTGTTCTGTTGACGCAGCATCTCTTCAACGTTCGCCACCTCCTTCTTTGCTGCCGACGCTTCTTGAGCCATTTCCACCATCTCTATCGCTACTTTCTCCATGGCCTTGGCCAAGAGATGCTTCAGTACCCAGTACGTGTGAAGAGCTCGACGGTAAAGGGTTAATCTGCCTCTGGTGTTGCCTGGGTCAGGCAGCTGGGTTGACCATTCTTCCATCTCCAGGTCAGACAGTTCCTCCAAGACTTTGTCTTCCATAACATCAATGATTTTTCGTATTTCCTCATTTGTCTCGAGATTGTACGCCTGTTCTGCTTCATGCACCGCCCTGCGGATAGATTTCTTCCCCCTTTTTCGCCTTCCCTAAGGCTGATTCCCTTCCTCGCTGATGTTAGCTTGGCGGGGTCTACCTCTGCCTCTTTGTTCGCGATATTTCCTTCTTCCATCCTTTCTACCTCACTTAGTACCTTTGCTGCTATGACCTGTATCAAAAGTCTTACTCCAATAACCCTCGTCCTGGTTCTTCTCCATTTCGTCTGAGCTTTCAATTTCAATTTTTACTCTGCTCCGTTCAAATTTCCTGTCTCCGAATGCCTCCCGCTCTGCCTGGACTCCTTTATCCCAGCTCGCTGCCATTTTGGTTCGTTTGAGGCGTTGATTTTGGTTCCTCTGCCAGGTCTCACCTTTCCTCGCCACCTTCTTCAACTTCTTGTTGTCTTTCATCCTTCTCTTGCTCCGCCTTATAGAATTCTCGCCACCTTTTCGTTTATGATGAGATTGCCCTCCACTTCCTTTCTTCCTTGCAACTTGAATGATGCTCTCTTCGGTGTTTTCCGAGTTTTGTTTTGGACTCCATACCTGCTTCTCTGAATTATCATTAAATGCTAATGACAGGGAGGTGAGGCCACCGTCCTTCTGTCCTATCTTCGCTGCCGAATAAACCTGCCTTATCTTCCCGCTCTAGTTCTTCATGGTTTTTTGATTACCATTATGTTGTTTCATGGTTATCGTTTTCTATGAGTTGTTTTAAGCTGTCCCATCTTGTCATTGCTGATTGATTTGTCCAGCTGTCATCCACTTTCCCCAATAATTCCTTACTTCCCCAACTGGCCAAGCAATCCGTAGGCTTATTTCCTTCTCTCCTGACATGCGAGGTGATTTTGTATTCAATACCTTTCAATGTTTCTTCAATTTCTTGGACTATACTCGCTGTTATCCAGCTTTTGACAACCTGCTCCCATTTTTTCCCTTGTATTAATTTTCTAATGGTGGTTATGACCAGGGCTGAATTGCCTTCGATATCCATCTTTCTATATCCATTTCTTGTAGCAATTTTGAGGCCCTGGTAAGCTGCCATAAATTCCGCTTCGTTATTACTCATTGTTCCTCCATGTTATGCATGGATCCATTCTACCTCTCCTTGTCTGTTTCTAAAGATTCCTCCATACCCGGCTGGACCTGGATTCCCCTTAGCCGCTCCGTCAAAGTTAAGCTTGATAAACTGTTCCTGAGGCTTACGAAAGACAGCAAGAATTTGGCCAGCGATAGGTTGGTGTTGCTTTGCTTTTTGTTGAAAGACCATCCCTTGTTCCAGGTTCAACCTTTTTAGGATTTCTGCTTCTTCCTCAGAAGTCTTCCAATCTTCCTCTGTCCAAATTTCTGCGAGGATTGATTCTCTGATTTGTCTTAGGGTCCTTTGCCAGACTTCTTCCGGATTTGATATTTTCCCCTGGAAGATTCGTCCATTTCTCTCTTTCCAAATATTCCACACATTGAAACCTACCATCATGTTCCAGGCTCTTCTTACCACCGAGGTTTTAAACTTTCCTTCTCCCCAATTACATAGAGTTTGTATTATATCCTGTGGATTTCGTTCAGTTTTCGAAAATAAATCCTTAGTCTTATCCCATTGGAACTGGGCCATTCTGCATCCATTGAGAAGGTGTTCCTGCTCTTCTACGTCTTGGTAACAGAGGCAACATCTTGATGGGCCTGAGAATCCTCTTTTTTGGATTCGGTCCCAAGTTAGAATGCGTTTTCTCCCTACCAGCCATACGAACATATTTATCTTCGGCCACCATTTATTTTTCCACAGCTTCCTCCATTTCTGCTCATCTTCCCCCTGCTCTTGCTGGATTTTTACTTTATATGCTTCCCTAATAGTGAAATTTCCTTTAGTTTCTTTACCCCATCGTAGAATATCATTGCCTCCTCTATTTTTTATTTTCCTGGAGTCTAATTCCTTACTGAACCTTGTTTTTTGTTCCTCCGTTGCATTCCTGTTCCACTCTTCCATTGATTTCCATTCCCTCCATTCTTCATTTCCTCTTCCTTCTATCCAATAATCTTTGACCCTAATGAGTTCTCTATCCATACCTGTTCTGTAGATGTCCTGCATTCCTTGTAGATTCAACATTTTCTCCCTTTGTTGCCACGCTTCCTCCCAAAATCTCGCATTCTGACCCCCTCTGATTTCCTAAAATATATGTCCATCAACTAATTCTCTGCTTTGATTAGTCAGGTTCCATATATCTGATCCTCGTGGTGTTTCTTGTTTCCTTAATATTTCTTCAGGAGTTGATGGCATATTATATTTTTATGTCCATATTTCTTTCCACAGGTCCTTCCCTCCTTGCATCCATCTCCACCTTAATTTGGTTGCTAGAACTTGATTTAGGACCGATGGGTCCCTTAGACCCAGTCCACCTTTTTCTTTTGGTTTGGTTAGGCTATCCCATGAGCAGAGTGCCCATTCCTTTTGTTGCTTAGGTCCTCCCCATAGGAATTTTCTGTATATCTCTATCAGCTTGTTACATATCCCTTTTGGTACTGCCATTACTGATAAAGGATATATCGGGATCGCCTGGATGGTTGATTTAAGCAAAATGACCCTTGGAGCAAGATTCAGAGTACGGAAAGACCAATTTTCCAGTCTTTTCATGATCTTTTCCAAGATAGAATTCCAGTTTCCTATTTTAAGGGAAGATGAGTCTAGCATAGTTCCTAAATACTTTGTTGGGAGTTCCCCCTTTCTGTAGCCCAAGGTCCTGGTTAAATGATTTTTGATGGGTTCCACTGTATTAAAAAAGAATGTTCTTGATTTTTCATTATTTACCTCCATACTTGAACCTTTCATAAACACCTCTAGAATTCTCTTTATCCTTCTCACCTCATTCAAGGATACTTTGCAGTATATCATTATGTTGTCCACGAACTATTGGTGGGTGACAGTAGTATGATTGCCCCATAATCTCAGACCCTAGATTTTCCTTTCTCTTAATTCTTTTTTGAAATATCTACCTAATCCTTCTGCTGCTATTATGAAGAGAAAGGGGGATAGGGGATCCCCTTGTCGAAGTCCTCTTGAAGCATTAAAAGTAGTAGATGGGGCTCCATTTAGCAGGATGGAGAAATTCGGTGTGGAAATCATACTTAAGACCCACTTCACCCATCTGTCACAGAATCCAAAGGCTTGAAGGATGGCTTCTAGATATCTCCAGTTTAACCTGTCATAGTCTTTTGACAGATCTAATTTTATCAGCATTCCTTTTTCCTTCTTCATTTTCAAAGTGTGGATTACTTCCTAGGCCAACACTAATCCATCCAGAATCTATCTTCCTTCTACAAACCCAGTTTGTTCTGGGGATATAATGTTCGGGAGAATAGATTTCAGCCTCTGGGCCACCACTGATGCCACTATCTTATAGATAATGTTACATAAGGCTATAGGGCGAAAGCCTTCAGCTTGATCCGCTTGGGAAGTTTTAGGAATAAGAGTCAACAAGGTTGAGTTTATACCTGGCCATATTCTTTGATTGATTCTAGCTTCCTCCACCACTTCTAGAACCTCTTCAGCAAGGAAGTGCCATCCTGCTTGGTAGAATTCTACTGTGTACCCATCTGGCCCGGGAGCTTTGTTCCTTTTCATATTCCTGACTGTTTCCTCCACTTCTTCCATTGTAATTTTCCTCATCAGAGCCAAATTCTGTTCTCTAGTTACCAGTTTAGGGATCTCCCTGTTTATCTTCGTTATAGCTTATGTTCTATTGTCCTGAGTTTCATTTAATAAGTTTTTGAAATGATTAACCAAAACTTTTTCAATTTCTTCATGCTGGAGGACTCGCTGGCCTTCTTGGTTTTTTATGGAGAAAATTATGTTTCTTTGTCTATGTTGTATCATTGCTTTATGGAAGAACTTAGTATTCCTTTCCCCTTCTCTAAGCCACTGAACCCTTGACTTCTGTCTCCATAAGATCTCCTCTTGTTTCCTTCTTTCTTCTAGCTGGTTTATTATAATTCCTTCTTAAATTATTCTATCTTCCTGTGTACCTTCTAGAATATCCATCTGCTGCAGCTCTTCCATTCTTTGCTCTAGGCGCTTTTTCTCTTCCAGTATATTTCCAAATTCTTCTTTATTCCACTTTTTTATTTTGTCTTTCAGCTCCTTTAATTTGAGTTGGAAGGTGTGCATTTTGTTTTTTCCTTTTTGTTCACTCTTCCTCCACCATTCTTCAAGTTTCTCTATCAGCCCCTCATTTCTTAGCCAAAATGATTCAAATCTAAAAGGTTTGTTGTTTGGTCTTTTCTTGAGATCTATTTCCATTTTAATCGGCCAATGATCCGATCCTGCAACCGGAAGAATTGTGGCTTCTATGAAAACATCTTTCATCATTATTTGTTCGGAAATTAAGAACCTATCAAGTCTTGAAGCAATTTGATTAACTCCCCCTCTTCGGTTGTTCCAAGTATGGTTTCCATTTATAGTTTGAATATCGATCAGTCTCTGCTCCCTTATCATGTCTCCAAACTGTTCCATTGCTTTATCCATTCTCCTTAGCCCTCCTCTTTTTTCCGCTGAGCTTTTAATCAAATTGAAATCCCCTCCTACGATCCACTGCCTTCCAGGGATTAGACTCCTCAATGCTTTTAGATTTTGCAGAAATTTTTCCTTTTCTCCTTGGGTATGGGGTCCATAAACCCCTGTTATAATAACCTCCTCCATTGTTCCTATTATCTTTGCAGTCCCTGTTAGAATTCTTGGAAAACTTATCCAATTGCTTAATTGTATTTCTTCAGGGTTCCAAATTATTAGTAGACCCCCCACAGTCCCAATCGCATCCTGTCCCATCATCTCATATCTATTCTTGTTTCTATTCAAAATGTCTCTCATTTTCTCAGTACTTATTTTTGTTTCTTGTACTATCATTATGTTGGGTTTATCTTTTTTTAGTCTGTCATTTAAATACCTCTGTTTGCCTCTACTGTTGAGGCCTCTTATGTTCCAGCTTGTGATGATCATCGCAAAAGTTTCGGAGGGGTTTGAAATACCTCTGAAAGAGGTATAACTCTTCCTGAATTTACCAAAATCTCTTCGACTTCTTGAATTGTTTCAGTCATTGTTCTTCTACCTCTTTTTCTGCCTCCCTTGCCAATACTGCTCATTCCTAGATTTTGTGTTTCCTGCATCTCCATTTTCCCATCTCTTCGATCTTCCGTTATTCCTTTTTTCTCTTTATATCTTTGAAAGGCTTCTTTATACATCTGTTTCTGATCCTCTGGAATAAATCTTTCATCGAGCCTCTTCCATTCCTGCAAGAGCTTCGTCATTACTTGTTCTTCTTCCTCTCCTTTTATTTTCTGTGGGTCTATTTCCATTCCTCATTGATCCTCTTGGTTTTCTATTGGACTCTCTGTCCTCTCTTGACCTTTATCTACTTGATCTGTCTCTTTATCTGTGTTTTCCTTTATGACTTCCATTCCTTCTATTTCCTCATCTTCGTTCTCCTCTGTTTCTACTTCTTCATCCTGCAGTATTTGGAACTTGTTTTGGGATTCTATAATATGGATTCCTTTTTGTTTATTCGTCTGTGTCTTGCTGTTCCCTCTTTTTTTCTTCCTCTGCACTACTCTAAAGTCCTCAACCTCCTTTCCTGATTTCTTTGCCACGTTTCTCCTCTCATTTTCTGCTTCCTTTTCCTTTTCTGCTAACGTGATAGGGCATTCTCGGTACAGATGACCATACTCATGGCATCTTCTGCAACGAAAGGGAATGTGTTCGTAATCAATTGGTTGATGCCAGATCTCATTGTGATATTCCAACTCTATTGTGTCTGGAAGTGGCTCTGTTATGTTCATGTACGCGCATATTCTTGTGTATGTTGTATATCTTCCCCTCTTTGTCGATTCTGCCACTTTCACAAACGATCCTATTGCGTTACCTATACCCTCAAGGATCTCTGGGTCCCAGAATTCTGTTGGTAGGCCAAAGAGTCTAATCCATACCGGGGCTTCTAACATTCTTTCCTTATCTGGGTTGTAACAGTCTACCCACTGTCTCATAAATAATCCAGCATCGTTCATGAAGTAAGGGCCTTGCTCAAAGATCCTTTCCCTGTCTTCTAGGTTGGAAAATATAACTGTAAAAAATCCCTTCACCCCCAACTTTATTTCCACATGCCCTTTTGGTTTCCACCTTTGCTGGATCCATCTGAGAAGGTCTTTCTCTGCTGGCCAGTATCCTACAAACTTACAGATCAAAGCATAATCCTTCATATAGCTTGTATATTTCTCTAATCTATTATGTGGTATTACAAACCTGGGTTTGTTCGTCGCCCTCGGCAGACATTTACTTGTTGCTCCCGTTCTCCTTTGTGTTCCCGTTGCTGAGGTCTCGCCTTCATTTGTTCTGTCTCCTTCTTTCTGTCGTTCCTTCCTCGCTTCCCCTGTTATCACTGCTTTGAAGGAGGGGATCTCTCCCCTCCCCTGCTTCGTTTCCATTTCGTTCCCTCAAATCCTGCGCTTCTGTTTATCCCCCAGTCTTTAGGTTTTCGTCCTTGTCTTGCTCTAGTTCCTATGGTTCTGAATCTTGCACCCGAGATCTGTCCGGTTGCGCTGCTTCCGTAATCAACAGCCCTTCTTCCCTTCCTTTGACAGAACCCTCACCTGTGAAACCCTAGGATTCATCCTTCTCCTTCGATCGGTCTCAAGAAGGAATTTTTCCATATCATGATGCTAATAATTATTATTGGTTATCTGGTTAACATAATTTTTTCTACCTTGAAGGATGTTGCAGGAATACATAATGATAATGGAGGCAAGTTCAAATGTATGGATGAAATGTATGAAGAATGTTGAGGAAAGCTCAATATCTGGTACTTGGCAATTGTGAAGTCAAGATGTGCTCATCCTAGGATTGAAAGGTAACAATGAAAGAAGATAACCTGAAGGTCAAAGGAGATCACTTTCTTGAGGAAGCTATGATTAGTTGGAAACTTGGGAAGGCTCAATATAATGCCTTCATTGAAAATAACAAGATGAAAGTGATGTGAAAGATTTATGACCTAGAACTTGTCACAAGATCAAAAGGAGAAGATAGCTCCATGATACCTTAAAAATAAGCAAGCTCAATATAATGAGATGTAAAAAGGGAGCCATGCAGTTGCGAAGACAAGATATACAGCTTGTGGTGATGACTTCCCAAATTAAAAGGAAGTCTGGAATCTCCTCTAGATTTGAGAGGAAGTGAAGGAGTCTCCTTAAATAGGAACAATGATATATTCTCAAGTTAAAAGGAGAATAGGGATATTCTCTCTAGTTGAGAGGCAGTGATGTTGGACATCACATGTGCATTCTTGTCTTCATGTGTCATGCACTTGACCAGGACTAACAACCATAAGTCTAAGTGAAGGCTTTGAAGAAAGAATGGTTGAGGATTGGATAAGAATCTCTAGTTTCCTTGAGGATGAAACATCCAAGAAAGGAAAGAGACTGACACTCTTTGAGAATAAGACAAGTGTCCAAGATAAGAGTGGTCGAAGAGGACCAATATTCTTCGAGGATTCGAGATTGGAAATCCAAGATAAGAATAGTCCTAAAAGGACATACATTGTGGACATATAGATGGGGTATGTGCCTTGTAGAGATAGTGTTGTATCACATGTAAAGCCTCCCGACATAATGCTCTTGAATGAAATAGAGCATTGTCTAGTTAGGCCTCAAAGATAATGTTGGTTGATCATAATGTTGATGCTTACAGTTGACTTATCAAATCGACTCTTCTTATGAGAACTTTTCAAAGAGAGTATTGTCCTTGTACCAATTAGACAATTATGAATACCTCCCTAGTTAAGAGGGAGTGTTGAAGAATGTAACTAGTTTCAGTCTTCATAATTGTCATTTGACTCTTGTAATGATGTAATTATTTTGTATCCATCAAAAGGATAAAGAAAATGAAGTAAAGAATAAAATAAATTATTTTGGAGCATGGGTTTCATGCTCAATTTATTTTTCATTAGGTCTCCTAGGGTTTACATAAGTCAAAAAGTCGTTGTTATTGTAAAAGACCCATTTGGGCACTTGTATCATCAAAAGAAAAAAATATTTTGTATTTGGAAGTGTCTAGAAGGCTCCCAAGGCCAAGTCGGCCAACCAGGAAAAAGTCGACCCTATGAGGGCTATTTGAGCCCTAGAAAAGGATATATAAAAAATTGAAATTCAACCTATTGAGACACAGATCAAGAATAAGAATCTTGGATTCGGTTTGCAATTAGGAAGGAGTGTGAAAATCCTAGTAAATCAAGGAAAAGGCTAGCAAAGGAAGGGAGAAGCCCTAAAGAAGATCGAAGATCTAAATTTTGTATCTTTCATCTCACACGTGTGAGAAACCTAGAGTTTCTGGGTGTATCTCAGGTCCGAAGATCGCAGGGTCAGTTGCAAACTTCTCTTGGGGAACCAAAAGGCTAGAAGAGCCTTGCTTTGGAAGGATATTGTTTTACTACTCTTAGTAGAATTTGTCTTGCATTGCAGAAGGAAGATTGGCTGGTTGACTTGGTCCTTGGTGGCAGCCATGGTCTAGGGTTTGGTCTTGGAAGTCTCCTTTGAAGTTGATTCTATAAGAAGAGAAGTTATTTCTGGGTTTTCCCCTTGGAGGGGTTTTGCCTTCGCTTGGAGCCTACATCATGTGTTCATTTTTTTATGACTATGATATTCATTGTTTTGGCATTTGTTTGATGACAAGAACATAAGCATAATACAGAAAAATAAGAACATAATATCACAAATTACTACCATGAATGAAAAAGGTAAATTAAATGTTGCCTTAATCTATTTTCCAACACAACAACACAACAATGCAAATGCTAGTACACATTTGTGTACAAAAAGATAAAGTTGCTTGTGACATAAGACCTTTATACATAGTATGAGGGGTTAAGGGAACCTCATACTTGTGGGAACACCATTTCATATCTATACCTTGGAACATAGTGCTTACATCACAAGAAACTTATCTAGTGAAACATTGTCATATTTTAATTAGCCGCACCTAGAAATATCTTCCACTCACAGTTAGCCACATAGATGACTATTGTGTTGGTAAAGGTTTCCTTTGTTCACAACGAACATGACAAAAGCAACACAATACTATTCTCAAGGAACTTAGTGAAAATTTCCAGGATCTAATAGGAATCCCATCACTTGTAGGTGTAAAACCATCCCAATCATATTCAAGAGTAGGTTAATCTTGTAGCAAATGGTGCTATCTTTTTACTGAAATTTTCTTTAATTTCAACAAGATTTTGATAGTTGGAATTCCAAGTTCTAATTATTGAAGTTGAAGTTTGAAAATGTTCTAATGAGGTTGGGCATGCAAACCCATTTATCATGTTAGAATTTGTGAAATTATAGAATTTCATTGTAAAATCATGATTTTCCATTGCCCTATTTCCTTAAAAAAAAAAACAAAACTTATTGGAGAGAGAAGTTTACTCCAAAATTAGAGGCTTCCATCTTCTTATTCTTGATGCTCCATTGAGCAATGAACCTCTATACCATAAAAATTTGCTGCAGAATGAGAAAATCCAACAACACAAAACCTTTGTGGTTTATCCAAAATGGTTGTAGAGCATTGAATGGTTGTAAAGCTCAGTACGTACAAATTGTAATTCAATATGAAGGTTATATAAACATAAATAACAATGCAAGTGAAAAAATAAATGAGACAAAGAGAGTACCAAAATAATTGAAAATGAAAAAAATAAATGAGACAAAGAGAGTACCAAAATAATTGAAAATGAAAATATGAGAGGAAGAGAGAAAAGGGAATGGAAACTGAAAGATTAACCTCTGGACATTCATATTACCCCGGCTTTCCTATATTTAGGTTTGGAGGGTTTTGGAGGGTTTTTTAACCCTGGAGAGGAGTATGCACAAAGGGCCATGAGCTACGTTGTAATCAGAGATTGATGGATTAAGAGCATTGAGCAACCATTGAACATTAAGGCCGTGTCTTTGTGTAATGAAAATTTCTCAATGATTGTGTTAATCACCTTGCTTAAGTTAGTGGTAATTTCTTTATGTTAAAATTTTTATTTATGAGTTACTTAAACTCTTCCTTACATTTAAATTGATGCGTATAATTTTTTTTTAATGATCTTAAGAGAAGTTTTTATGAATTTAAATTGACGACTCTAATTTTTTTAATGATCTTAAGAGAATTTTTTATGAATTTTATTTAGAAATTATGTTATCAACTTATCCCTACATTCTCTGGAATACAACAACCATGAATTTATCTCTATCCATCCATTTCTTGTTGAATTGGAGATCAATAGTTATCATGAGATGGTGAAAGTAATGCATTAAGTTTCTTATTTTAATTCAAAGAACAACAACAACCTATCCTGATACCATTGGTGTCAAGTCTAATCTTCACACAAAAGCTGAGGTTCGACTTGGAGGCTGTATGTAAGCTGTACAAGGCTATATGCATCACTATTGGGTCTGCATTCAACAATCCATCATTTCTTGTGTTGTGCGTACCATTGGTAGGATGATATACTTCTCCCGTGCTAATCTCTCTCTTACATTTAAAAACCATGAATTTATCTGTGTCCATTTTTTTATGCTGAATGAGATATCAATGGCTATCCTGAGATGGCTGTTGAAAGTAATTGATTGAGTTTCCAATTTTAATTCAAAATAACAAGATTATAACCTGAGACTATTGATGTAAGGCTAGCTTTCCCACTAGAGTTAAGGGTTTACTTGGAGACCTTACACCAGCCATACAAGGCTATCCACATCATTGTTGGGTCAGTCTGCAACAATCCATCATTTCCTGCATTGTATGCAACATTGGTAGGTCATACACTCTATCTCATGGTAGTGCATGGAGGTTAATTCAAATTAAACTTGGTAATAGTTTCAATTCCTTAACAAATGTGAAGTAATTAGCACTCCTAATCAACTAATAGTTTGGCTTATGCTTGATTGGTTTATATGGAAATTGTTCTATATGAAATCTGACTTGAAGGAGCTCCCTACAACCATTTCTAAATGGCTACAAAATTGATAAATGCATTATTCCAACAACCTCATCTTTTTTCATTCCTGGCACATTGTGCATTGCTGGTTTTTGGTTGATTATACAAGTTGGTTCATTTCAAGGGTCATTTCATTTGTTGTAATCTTTGAATAAAAATGTATGCATATTACACTGTTGGTAGTATTAATAAGACAGGCTACCATGTCCACTGCCTCATGCTCAATGCATTTAGGCTATATTCATGTCATTATGGTCTTTGGAAAGAATAAATATACATAGAGAAGAGCATTGCTTTTATTAAAGTTTGAATTGAAGTTTTGAATTGCATATTTAAGAAGTAAAAATGGAATTACTAGCAGCATTGTAATGGGAATGATATTGTTCCTCTAAAATGAGTTTCATTGAGCATAGAGCTGTAAAACTAGTTCTTTTGAATTTGTTTGGTCAAGAGGTTTGGTATTTAGTTATAAAGACGTAATTGGACATGTTAAATGTTGGATTCTTGCATTCTCATTGATAGATTTGTGTTGACTGCACTTCACAATATATGGTTTGAAAAGTAAAACTCAGATTACAGGTTGTGTTGCAATGAGAATGGTATTGCTATGTTAGAGCAAGTTTCATTGGACACTGCACTGTAGAACTCTCTTTTGAATATTTTTTGGACAAGAGGGTTGGTATTACCTACAGGCATATTATTGGCCATGCTAAATGTTGGATTCTCAATGCCTTCTAATCAATATTTATTTTGATTTGTGTAGATTCCACTTTACAATATGTGGTGTATGTAAAGCAACTGCCCTAGAACTAGAGCACTGCAATTAGTCCTGAACATCACCACTAAACCATGAAGGTGTCTCAAACTATATCATTTTTAGATGTCTAATTAAGTGAGATATCCATATGCAAAGGAGTTGCATCAAAGTCAGAGTATTGGCAGAGCCTTGGCTTCTATTGGCATTGTGAACTGGTCATCATACTCAGATCTAAAACTAAACATCCAGAATAAACCATGAAGGTGTCTCATCCTTAATCATCACCTGAGAGGTCTAGTTCAATAAACTATTAATGTTAAAAAAATTGCATTAAAGTCGGGGTATTTACAAAGTCTCTGTTTCTATTGACGTGTTGCTTGTGTATAGGTTAACCCGTAGAACTAAAAGATTGCATTAAAGTCAGGGTATTTACAAAGTCTCTGTTTCTATTAGCATGTTGGTTGTGTACAGGATAAGCCGTAGAACTAAAAACTTGCATTAAAGTCAGGATATTTACAAAGTCTCTGTTTCTATTGGCATGTTGCTTGTGTACAGGATAACCCGTAGAACTAAAAAATTGCATTAAAGTCAGGGTATTTACAAAGTCTCTGTTTCTATTGGCATGTTGGTTGTGTACAGGTTAACCCGTAGAACTAAAAAATTGCATTAAAGTCAGGGTATTTACAAAGTCTCTGTTTCTATTGGCATGTTGGTTGTGTACAGGATAGCCTGTAGAACTAAGAAATTGCATTAAAGTTGGGGTATTTACAAAGTTTCTATTTCTATTGGCATGTTGGTTGTGTACAGGTTAACCCGTAGAACTAAAAAATTGCATATAAGTCAGGGTATTTACAAAGTCTCTGTTTCTATTGGCATGTTGGTTGTGTACAGGATAACCCGTAGAACTAAAAAATTGCATTAAAGTCAGGGCATTTACAAAGTCTCTGTTTCTATTGGCATGTTGGTTGTGTACAGATTAACCCGTAGAACTAAAAATTTGCATTAAAGTCAGGGTATTTACAAAGTCTCTGCTTCTATTGGCATGTTGATTCTGTACAGGTTACCCTGTAGAACTGAAGATTGATATCTTTATTAAAATCCGAAAACGAACCAATAACGAGATTAGAATTAACATAAAATAGAAAAGTAACCGATAACGAGATTTGAACCAAAATAAAAAGAAGGTTCCACCGAGACTTGAACTCGGGTTACTGGATTCAGAGTCCAATGTCCTAACCGCTAGACCATGGAACCATGTGTGAATAAGTTTGTGTTTTGGAACTATAAGACATTTAACCTTATAAGTAGCGCACATGTATTCTCTCTAACCAATATTTGGGTCCCATAGTACTTGTCACGCAAAGAGTATAGTTTTCCATTGCAATCTGCACTCGAATCAGCGTGAACTTTGATTAGTTTGGTCACCTTTTTTAATTCAATTATTTGTTGGATAGTGCGTTATTTGTAATATTTAGTTATGAATTTTTCTTTTCTTTTTTAAATGGGGTTTCTAATTGAATACTTTCATATCAAATATGTCTAACTCAACATCATGTTGTCAATTACGCTATATCTTATGGGTGATTAATTCATTTTTACCTATCTATTTTAATTTAACATTGTTTTATATAAATATATTAATAATTTTACTCCGTTTAAAATTAAAATTCTGGAAGTGGGGTTTATATTATATTATTATATATTTGAGTAAATTTAATGATATGTTCTACAGATTTTTTACTGTGATTTTTTTGGAAGTTTTTTTGGTGGGTTTTTAAGTTTAATTTTTCTAAAATCCTACACGAATTTATTGAAAACACAAGTTCGATGGGTAACCCGTGCACAATCAAAGTGCCCTAAAAAAAAATTTGGTGCTGAATCCATATATACAGTCAAAAAATCAATTTAAATAACACAAATTAAGATTTCACCTTAAATGTCCAAAAAATCATACTAAAAACAACTCCATGTTTTTCTTTATGAGGAATGATAAATTAAAATTCAAAAAAAGATAAAGTATATACTCTGTGTAAACTATGCTTCTTGTTTTATAAACAAAAAGTCTTATACATTTATTTAGTATATTGCTCGATTATAATTATTCCATAATCTATATATATATGATTAATAATTAGTTAATTTCACCCATTGTGTAATGTATGTTTCTCTATATATTCATCAAATTTTAATGAAAATTTTTAAAAATAGATATATATACTATCCAATTTTTTAAATTATTTATATATATATATATATATTAAAAAAATAAAAATTTAAACAAAATTATATTTGCATTTCCTATTGTATTTTTTAAAAAGTATTTAATATTTATTTAAAGCAAAGTGTATTTATATTTTTCTTATTATTGTACATAAAACAATAATGTTTCTTCTTTTCTAAAAAGATTGTTATAACAATTACATTTTTTTTAAGCAGTTGAGAAAAACCTATCATAACTTAGTGTCTTGCTTGATTATTAATTATACAATAATCTATATATAGGATTTTTTTTCCAATTTTATATATTATATTTAATATTTATTAACTTTTAATAATTAGTTAATTTCACCCATGGTGGTAAATGTATGTTTCTTTATATTCATCAAATTTTAATGAAATATTTAAAAATAGATATTATATTACTATTCATTTTTTTGGGAAAAAAATGTGTTTAAAAAAAATAAAAAATTATATTCTTATTTCTCATTGTATTTAAAAAAGTGTTTAATAGTCATTTAGAGTAAAGTATTATTAGTATTTTCTTATCATTGTACATAAAACAATAAATTGCTTCCTTTTCTAAAAAGATTGTATAAACAATTACATTTTTTTTACACAGTGAGAAAACCTATCATAACTTAGTTGTCAAACTAGCAGTAAGGACAACCATCACCCACTACTATATACGAATGCAAGTTGACTTATCACCATTATTCAAGGAAAACCACGCCACCTCAATTTACTGTTGCAAGTTGACTTATCACCGTTATTCAAGGAAAACCACGCCACCTGAAATTACTGTTGTTGGTCCATAAGGGGGCACTACTATATATGAATGCAAGTTGACTTATCACCGTTATTCAAGGAAAACCACGCCACCTGAAATTACTGTTGTTGGTCCGTAAAGGGGCAGGCTTCCACTCCTGCCATATGCCTCTAGGTCTTGGGCCATTAACCTGATTCTTTATGTCCAAGGAAGATGAGCTCTTAGAGAAGCATAAATAGTTACATATATCAACATATTATTTCTTTTCTAAAAAAATTACATAAATAATAACATCCTTAAAACAATAAAGCTATGATCAATCTTCATTCTAAATAAATACAAGTGTTTTATATATCCAAGGTGTGTGCATTAAGTTTATGGAGTGGTCATCCTGTAGTATGGAAGTATTCCAAGTCCTTGCAAGTTGGATATGAAATTATATATCATCATAAGGGGGCTACAAAGTGTTTTTTTAATTTGATTTCCATTTCTAATCCATTTGATGACCAAGAGAGAGTCACCAAAATTTTGAATTTGTTGGACTCCATGTTTTTGAGCTACTTGAAGAAGCAATTTAAGTGTCATAAGTTCACATAAGTTATTAATTTCTTAGCCTCACACCTACTTTGAAGGATATTTTGTGAGTGGAGAAGAGATATAAAATTCCTCCTTCACCCTCTTTGGGAAGATTTCCTTGAGAAGATCCATCAAATTATGCCGAGGGAAGAACCTTGTTTATTACCTCTTCTTTGATTCAATGTTTGGATTGTTTTTTCCTCCTCCTATGGGTATGCATTTAGAATATTGAAATTTTGAATTGCACATTTGAGAGGGACAATCTCCTTTCCTTCAGATAATCTCTAATCTCTAATTTGAGGGGAAGGGATTTTATCTTCTTGGTCCTTTTTGGAATACCTATATTTGAAGGATTCTTGTATATGTCCCCCTTCCCATATATATTTTTATTACTATCATGCTTTGCACTTCTTTCCCAAACCTCTTTAGTAAAGGGGCAGGTCATAGTTAGATGTTCAATGATTTCATTTGCTCGTTTGCATAAGTTACAACAACATGGGTCATTAAGGTTCTTTCTTTTGAATACCTTTCATGTATGGGCCTTATCGTTTAGAATTAGCCACATGAAGAATTTATTTTTGGAGGGACACTTTAGTTTTTAAATAATCATTCACCACCAAGCTTTCTTTCCCTTTATATCTTCCTCAATGAGTGCTCTATACCCTAGCTTAGGCACATGTGTTGCAGTGGGATTGAGTGGTCAAATCAATTGATCATTATGTTCTCAAAATTTGACATTGTTATCTTTTAAAACTTTTATATAACTATTTTAGTCTTTATAAATATCTTCTCTCAATCCTAACTCCTCCCATGTGACCCATTGTTGTTTCGGATTTATAGATCCCTCCAAATTCACAATTTTTCGAAGTGTGTAAACTCCTTTACTTCTAATATCTTGAATCAATCAAGGAGGTAATCTATGCAAACTTTTACTTCATATTCAAGGATCAAAGCTTATTTGAATTTCTCTCCTTTGCCCGCTCTCTAGATTGATTGATTACCTACCAAATGAAAGATTGAATTCATAGCTTTCCAAATGATTGAGCCATTATGTAGTTGTTTAGTTTATTTGTGTTTCTTACCCAATCTTCTATTGTAGCTGGGACACCATATTTTGCATTGACGACTTGGATCCACATTCATTTTCCATATAAAATCCTCCAAATCCTTTTTTTTCTCTACTGCAAGAGCTTTGGAGAAGTAAAAAATGTTTTTTGGTCCTCATTCTCCGTTAGCCTTTGGAATGGCCAATTTTTCCCACAGCTAAATAATTTTTAGTTTTTTAGTCTCCTAATGAAATAAATTTGTAGCACAGTTTCCTAATGGTCTATAACACACCTTTTGAAACCCATTCCAATGAAATCCAATATATTGTATTGTTGTTAATATATCCTTAACAAGAACTACTTTTCCTCGTTGAGAGAGCCATCAATAACACCATAAATTTAATCTACTTTCGACCTTTACAACCAGTCATTTCCAATCACCTTTTTTTTATAAAAAATAGCTTTTAAGTGGAAACCCAAGTACTTTAGTCCCTTGTGTAAGTCAATCATCTAGTAGGGGAACAATCAAGACAAATGACCTTATTTTTGTTCAATGACGCCTCACATGGAAATAGTGGATTTGTCAAAATTCATTAACCATACCAATATCATTGAAAAATAACTCCAAAATTATTTTAAATCTCTTTACTATTCTTTTGGTACATTTGCACAAAATCATAATGCCATTCACAAATAAAAGGTGCCCTATGTTATTGCTCAACCATTGTTCTATCCCTTTTAAACTACCATGTTATATAGCCTCTTTTATTAACCTACTTATACCTTTAGCTATGAGAAGGAAAAAGAGAGGAAATAGTGGGAACCCCTACCTTAGGCCCCTACCTAGTTTGATAAGGAAGGATGAAAACTCATTGACTAATATGGAAAATGACATTAAGGTAATGAAAATCATCACCCATACCATGAATTGATTATAGAAGCCCAAGTGAATAAGCATAAATATTAGGTGAAGCCATCTTATTCTATTGTAGGCTTTAAATAGGTCCACTTTCATGACCAATGTTCTTTGATTTCTAACATTGATTAAGGATTTTTCATGCTATCTCGATTTCCTCATGAATTTGTCTTCCTTCTAAGAAACCAAACCACTCTCCAAGAATTTATTTTGATAATGGTAACAAATTTTGAGATAAATTTGTAGATACAATTGCATAATGATATTGGAATAAATTTTTCCAAATGATGTTAGGTTATTCTCTTTTGGAACAATAGATATAATGGTAGTGTTGAAGGGTCCTAACATTTTTCTAGTGGTTCTAGTGGCCTCCACCACCTTTCGAAGATCATATTTGATACATTCATAGCAACTTGAAAAAAATTCATATAAAGGCCATATGGCCCTAGAATTTTATCCCTTTGAAAGACTTGTAATGTTTCTTCTAGTTCCTTTTTGTCCACTTCTTTCATCAAACCCATATTATCCTCTTGATTTAGAAAACTAGGGAATGAGTTCGATGGCTTGATTAATTCAACAGTAGTATCGTGAGAGTTCTCCTTGAAAATATTTGAGAAGTAGTTGACTCCTTGAGTTTGATATTTCCTTAAAATTATTTTCCAAATTTCCATTTCCTTTGTTAAATTTCCAAATATTTCCTTTTGTATGCATATCTATGGAAGAACTTGGTATTTTCATCGATTACTTGAAGCCATATGGCTATGATTTTGATCCCCCATTCTTTCTCTTTTCCTGTCAATAAGTTCCTATTTATTTCGTCCAGCAGATTCACCTCCATCTTCTAAGCCTCATTCAAATACCCAAAGCCTTGACCATTATCTAGTGTCTCCAACATTTCTTCTAGTTATGTGAGGATCTTGCTATCTTTCTATTTTTTTTATCCTTAGCCCGTTAGATTTCTACCTTCATTTCCTATTTCATATTTTTTTGAAGTTGAATTGAGAATATTCCCTCAAGGTAATCACGCATAAGAAAGGTATCTACAATAAAGTTGTTGATATGCTTTCTATACCTATTGTTAGTGAAACTGATTTACTCAAGCATAATTATGTTTTACATGAAAGTGATATTGAGCAATATGCATTAGATAATGACTTTCAAAATTTTTATGCAAGCTTGATTGAAAGTAACCAAGTAGACGAATTGGATTACCATTTGCATGATAACCATTGGTGCACTAAGATGTCTTATTACAAGCAATCTTAATACCTACATTAATCATCAACCCATGGCAAGTCTTTTTATTTCAAGAGTGTCAACACTATATATGAAATGAATTCAGAGGTCAACTTATGTTGGAATCATTGCAATTGCTAATGTCTATTTCTCTAAATTCAATCGAAACAATTCTGAAAGGAATTCATAACACACTTTCAAAGCTACTTAATATATTCTACAAGCAACTGAATCACAATGCAAATAGAAAGAATCACACTTGACAATCTAACTGGTATTGAAACTAACTCATTTAACATGAAGGAAAGCTATAACAATTGAACAACAAATAACCATATAAACATCTCATGGAAAGCAATCAACTCTAGCTTTGAAATCTATGATAGTGTTACTTATAATGAACAACAATCTAATGTTGGAATTAACATAACCAATTCAATAAAGAGCATCACCCATATGTACCACACAGCTAAATCTAGAATCTTGACTGAAAAGCAAACGCAAATCAGAATCATCAATCCTCACAGTAATCAGAATGATACTAACTTTACAAAGTAACAATGAAGAATAAACAGAAATGATTATAACGCAATTGAAGCAGTAGATCTTCTATTGACTGGGCCCAAAGTCTACAAAGTCTTCATTGTTAGATATTCAAAATATGACTATGAATTAAACACAATCTTCTTCATTAAGATTGATAACAGAGTTACATCATCACCGAGATGAAAGTATTATATGTCCAAAAAGAATAGTTACAATTTGCGAATTCCTAAACTATCTTTTCAGTTCACCTTACGACTTTATATAACATTTGGAAAAGTAAATAGATAGAAGCGAATCCTCAGGATCAGGGGATCTTGAGGATTTCGCAACGCTCAATCTAATTTCATCATAAAATAACATTGGTCCTTTTGGTCTTCCGTTGTCTTCCATGCTCAAGACGTTGTATTTTTTCCTTTACTCACTGTTGTTGTTCTGTCGATTGAACAACAATCATCCAATCCGCGTCCCTGTATATAAAGATAGTGAAAGTCAGTTTTCCATGCCCAGATTTATCTAATTTGTTACTAATCAATTTTACCCAGCTTCTGTTGTTGTTTCCTCAACTTTTATCCATAAAAAGAAGATAAACATGTGAAGACAAATGCTTAATTAGGCTATTTACAAGGAGAAAACATACCTTTTCCTCGGCCCAACAATAACTTGTTGTACCATCTTGGAAAGCTTTGTATTACACAAGGACAAAGAGTTAACAGCATAAGAGAGGAACACACTTCTCTTATTGTTTTTCATTTCGGTGTAAGTAAGATGATTACACATCTACATAAGTATTGTTATTGGCCTCATATGCTTGAAAGTGTGTCTCTATTTATTAAAGGATGTTCATTATGTGCAATTAGTAAGCCTAGCAATAGGAAGTTAGGATTGTACACACCACTTCTAGTTCCTTCACGACCGTGGGAGAATGTTTCTATGGATTTTGTAGGAGGTCTTCCATTGTCAAAGAGAGGTCACGATTATGTTTATGTAGTTGTGGATAGGTTCAACAAAATGTGTATTTTGATGCCATGTAGAAAGCAAGTTACAGTTGAACAAACTACTCAGTTATTCTTTCAGAATATTTGGGTGCATTTTGGATTACCGACATCCATTGTTAGTGATCGAGATTATCGCTTTGTTGGGAATTTTTGGTCAATCTTGTGGGGATTCATTGACACCAAATTGAAAAAGAGTACAACTTTTCATCCACAAACAGATGGTCAAATAAAAGTGGTGAACAGAACAGTGATACATCTTCTTCGTGGGTATTGCAACAAACATCCTAAGTTGTGGGATGAACATTTGCACTATATTCAACATGCTTAGAACCGAGCCAAGTACTCTTCAACTCAAACTTAGCCATTTGAGGCATGCTTGGGATACTTGCCTAAATCTCCTTTGGATTTTATTTTTGGCAAAGATGTTGCTATTGAAGGTGATAGAGACATAGACAAACAAGAAATTTCATTGAACAAATCCAATTAGTACACCTAAAGGTTCAAGAACAGCTTAAGAAAAGCCAAGGCGAGTACAAAGCAAGGCACGACAAGCATCGTCAAAATCACAAGTTCCAAGTTGGTGATGAAGTTTGCCTTTAGATTAACAAAGAGAGGCTCCAAGGAGAAGGTAAAAACATAAAACCAATTAGATATGGTCCATTCATAATTTTGGAAAAGATTGTTAACAATGCCTTCAGGTGAATTTTGGAAAAGATTGGTAACAATGCCTTCAGGTTAGATTTGCCTTCATATATGAAAATTTATGTTGTTGTTAATGTTGAGAATTTAAGGTTGTATAAGCCTCCTTTAATTGAAGATCAAGGAGAGGATATTCAAATTCCATCTATTGAAGACTTTTCTCCAGAACTCCTTGTCAAGCTTCAACAAGACATTATACTCAATAGAAGAACAAGGATATCAAAAAGGGGAAGTGTCGATTATCTTCGAGTGGGGCTCAAGGGTAAATATCCTTTAAAAGCCAAATGGATAGAGGTTGGAAAGGTGAGGTAACTGTACCCCCACTTGCTGGACAATTGAAAGTGGTCTTTTGGGGTCCAAAAGGCTTCTAGTGGGGAGGAGTGATCAAGTGCCCAAAATTATGCTAAAAAATAAAAGTTGTTAGAATGGTGTGGAACCTGAACGACCGCGTAGTGCTCATCATCCTGAATATGGTGCAAATCGTTTTGTGCGAAACAAACACCGTATGGCTTCAGAAATGTGTTCTATTCACTTTGGAAAAAAGGTAATTTTTTGGAAAAAAAGGGACAGCTCAGTCAGCAGTTCGTACTGCTGACTAGGCTGCCCAGTTGGCACTGATTGTGCAGCTGACGTGGCACCATAATCTCATCAGCAAATGGTTGAGTTCCATGTGGCACGTTTGTACAAGCATGAGTTGACATGACGCTATTGGTTGAAGGCTATACAGGTGGACTAATGAGAGGGTGACACATGGGAAATCCAGAGGCCGCCACGTGCCCTCTCGAAGGTTGAATAAAATTCACGAGGGCTTCACTAGGGGAGAAATATCATAGCACGTGGGTTCATATTGGGGGATATATATTGAGGTAAAAATGACATAATATATTAGTGGATATATAAGGGGTAAAGGGTTTTTATATTGGTAGGTATAAAAAATGGAGCTCAAAGTTAATGAAAACAAATAAAGGGGTATAAAAAATATTAATGAAAAAATGGATACCTACAATATTTAGCTAAAGTAGGGTTTCTTTTAATTGGGAAGGTATATTGGGTACATATTGGTAGGGGGGTAAATTATGTGATTTTTAGAGGTATTTTCCAATATGTAGTCAAATTATGGGTTTTATTTAATATGACAAAAACGCACGTGATATGTCAGAGGTTCATTGAGTGAAGCCCCCGTGATAAAATTTTATGTGGGGAGGTCAGGATCGAACTCATGATATCACCCACAATAACACCAAGCTTTACTGCCATGCCCATAGGATGGTTCTTAACTAGCATATCGCAGGAGGGTCAACGTTAAAGAATCGACCCCAGAACAAGCTAGGGTGCGATACGATAATCATAATCACACATCACAGAAGGGAAGTACTACAGAATCGGCCCCGACAAGATCAGGTTTTGATTGCAATAGCATAATCACATATCACACATTGCAAGTCTGGTTATATGTATTACCTTGGCTCCACCGATTTTGATATATTCTGGATGTGATATTGTTATACTGCAGTTGATAGTTCATTGGGTTTGCCGCTTATCGCAATCGCATATCGTCCACGCCGCGTTCACAAACCATAAGACCCATTGGTTCCTACGAATTGCGATTTGTGATGGAGCTGTTAGTATCGATATTTTATGGCCGTCGCACGGCGAAATTTTCACCCAGTTAGCGTTTTTGGAGCAAAATTGTAGGATCATGCCGAAAATGGTGCAATTTGTGGAGCAAATATTGGGAAAACTACAAGAGGTAATAAATTCTTCAGTTTTTGACCAAATTGGATGAAAAAAGAGGCTATACGGCCATTTTTACATATTTTGGACTCATTGGAGGAGGTTTCATAAGCATTTGAGCATTGTAAACACATTTTTTTACACTTTTGAGAATAATAGAGAGGCCCAAGCCATTGGAAGTTGGACCAAGGAGACATGGCCCAAGAGGGGTGAACTACTTTATCATGTTCCTATTATAACGTGTTTTTGATGATGTTCTGTACATGTCTATGTTGTTGTTCAGTATCTTGTTTATGTAAAATTTCTCATAAAATTAACATAAAATCTCATTATTTCACTTGCAAAAATTCATGAATTCTTAAGCACAATGAAAGCATTTTGTTTCTAATATGAGGAGGATCTTAGCACAACAATCTAATATTCTAAATCAAGTCACCCCCACTCATCAATCATCTGGTCAAGGAAATAGCTCGCACTCCCTCTCACCTACACACAACTCTGAAGTTGGTTACTCCTCACCTCCCAGATGTGAACACTAAATTTCGTATCAGCACCTCTGCTCTATCCGTCCCATCACCTCTTAGTTAACAAAAGAAGTCGAACGATCCTGAGAATACAAGATATTCCACACGCATCAAGGAAGCCAAAGACCACTCCCACAGGAGTTGTTGTATCATTGGTGAAAGAGGCAGTTCTTGCCACGCTTGAAGCTTTGGCAGAAGCTGTTGATAATGGAGAGGAACCTCTTGTCTTCTGACAGGGATAATAGGACACCCTCGCGATCTTGGGATCACACTCTGGTATAAGAGGCGGAGGGGAAGGTAGCAGAGGAGGAGAAGGTGGAGACGAACCAACAGACTTAGAGTCTGAACTGTCAGACTCTAAAGAAGAGGAGAAGGACAAAGAAGAAGAAGACATGGTTGATCAGAACTTGGAATGAATGACTTAGGGACCATTGTCTCTCTCAAGTGATTTGCACAAGATGCCAAAGCATTTAGAGAGAATTAAAGTACGACCCTGACAGAACAATGAAGGGAGAAGATCATTTCAACAACTTCTACCTATAGATATAGGCACTCGAGGTATGGTACGAAGACGTTGCATGTAGATTTTTCTGTATACCTTAGATGGATGCGCAACGGAATGGTATCGCAGCCTTCTTGTCAACTCCATCCAAAACTAGGGTATGTTCAAACGGATGTTTTTGGAAAAAATTGCTGATGACAAGACCCCGACCATGTTGTTCAAAGAGTTGGGTAATCTGAAGATGGAGTCGAAATAAAAGGTAAAAGATATCAATCAGATGTTTTTGCACATATTGAACAAGTTTGCAGCAGACACGAAACCTCATGACTCCAACACTATCGATTATTATACGTGTGCACTGCCAACCAATATTGCGCAATTCGTCATGTGAGCTATGAAACCAACATTACTAGAGAACTGTGAAGAGGCCATCACTATGGAGAAATACCTGCACGCGATTGGAGTCATCAAGGATGATGAAACATCGAAAGACTCTAGAGATGTAAGCAGGAAGCCCCAAGCTGCAGCAAGCAAGGGTAAAGACAAGGAAGCAAGTGACATTGAAACCCTTACTCGTCTTGTCAAGAACTTGACAACAGAGGTGTCTGAGTTGAAACAACAAACGATCGACAAAACAACGAGCATTCAGCCTCCCAGAAAACATAAAGGAAGCATGTCATCAGGAAGAAACCACTTCCCGGCTAAAACTACGTAGACCTCCAACTCAGTGTTCCAAATGGAACTGTGCACAAACGATGAATTTTTCTCATTCCATGAAGACAATCACCCAGAAGGGACTTCTTCGGAATGGAAACGAGTTGTGAACTCAGTATGTAACCATGCACAAAATGTAGTAAACAATGCACATTACCAGCCTAGAGAAGTAGACAATGATGAAGATGTTGCATCTGATGAGGAACCCAACACTAGGCAGATGATCAACATGTATCAGTTCTCACAAGCAGCATAGAAAAGGAACACCGAGAAGCATCCCCCAAAGAAAAATGGTCGATATAATCTCAGAAGTCAAGGGGATGCCCATACGATTAGGGAAATGTGAGAAAATATTGAACTATTGAGGAAGGTTGATCCACCAGCCGTCCAAAATCAGAATACACAAAGCAAACCCGGGAAGATAGTTGTGAACAAGAGTACGTCCATGAGTAGTAAATTGCATAACACTCTACCGAACAGTACAAACAAGTGCCAACCCTAGAAATCTTGGTGAGTCTACCTTCTCTTGACTACAACATTGTGGAATACATGAAGACAACTCTCGTAAACATCTCTTTGTTTGAGTTAGCTAAGATTCAAAGTCAACAGGATATTCTGTTGTGCGCACTGGCGAAAAAATTTGTAGACAACGCAACCTCTACTAGCAAGGGAGCAAGCACATCTCCTAGTTCACTCACAACTATGCTCAACACACTCCAGATGGAAGAAGAAAACATTGTTTTCCTTCCACTCTTTATTTCATTCAAAATATTTAACTGCAATGTTCACAACTGTTTGGTTGATTCTGGCGCATCATCCAACGTCATGCCACTCTTCATTTCCAAGAAGATCAATGCACAATGGAGCAAGACATATGCAAAGATCATCCAACTTGATTGGACATATGTACCATCCATTGGTGAACTTTGGGATGTGATCATCCGCTTATTTCATGAAGGCCAAGTTCACCAGTGCATCAACATTTTCGTTGTGGACATACTGGAAGCATATGGCTTACTATTGAGCAGAGACTGGTCCAACAAGTTGAATGGGTACTTTGCTCTAGACTGGTCACACTTGTGGCTTCTGTACCAGGACAAAAGCAATCAAATCTGGGTGTTATCTGAGAGATACTTGAGACACAATATCACTCTCATTAATGGTGAGAATGAACCCCTGGCTTTCGCAGAGCTCATGTTCGGCAATTGCCTCTTGGAAACAACGTTGGGGTGTTATCTCACACAGCTAGCTCCAACCCCACCAGGCATACAATTGGGTCCCCTTCCTTGCCCAACTGATGGAAATGAAACTTGTACAGTACATTTTAACACTAGTAGCAATAACAGTAGCAGTAGCAGCAGTACAAGTGCATCAAATGGTCCGTGTACAGATGGGTTGTGGACCATGTATTTTGACGGATCTAAGACACAGGATGGCTCTAGATCTGCATGTGTCTTGATTGACCCAAAGCACAAGAAAAATTTGATCTCGAGTCACTTGGAGTTCGAGTGCATGAACAACATCGCTGAATTGGAAGCACTTGTGTTGGGCTTGTACAAGGCCATTAGCCTCAACATTGTTGTGCTCAAAGTGGTAGGTGATTAAGAAATTATGGTATGGTAGGTACGTAACACCATACACTATTTATCACCTCATCTCAAAAGTTAGTAGCAAGAGGTATGGTGACTAATCTCTAACTTCCAAGCATTCAATATCATTGTTGTGTCATGAATGCATAATGCAACTAGCTGCCAATGCTTTAGCAAATGAAGCCTCTAGGATGTCACCGCTTAGGGCTATATTCACTATTGAAATTTTGTACAAGCCTTCTGTAATATTCCTAACCCAGAATATTCCTCAAACCCCAGCAAAAACTCCAACCAAATATGTGCAAATGGTATAATAACCCAGAAGTGATAAAATAACAGTGGAACAACATATACTAATGTAAACTGGAAATATAAGCAGATACACAAGAAATGCAACGAGAAATGCTAAGCCATTTTATTATACTGAGCAATAAATGAGTACAAGAGGTGATTAGATAGGTGGCACCTCAACTTGCACAAGGCAAGTGAAGAAATACTCTCAGAACGACAAGAATGGCCTCTTTGCATGGATGTTGTTTGTTAGGGTCCCACCCTAACCCCCTTATTTATGTCATGGGATCACGTCATAGTCAAGAGTCAATAAAGCCCATATTAATAATTGTAAGTGGTTAACCCGCAATTAATGACGGGACCACAGTTAGTTGCAAATGGGCGGTAGTATTAGATAGAGGTAAATGGGCGGTAGTATTAGATAGACGGTATTAATAAAACCCACGGTATTGGCCCGTGGTATTGCATGTATGAGTCATATATAAAGGATAGAGACTCCCTGCGAGGAGTATCGTGTCTTTTTTTGTAATCGAGCTCTACTCTATTGGAGGTTGCCCCCTCGAAGAGGCCTGTGAACATTTCTCTCTGAGTAATAAAATCATTGCTATTCTGTGTTCTGGGTATCTTTTCTCTGCATATTCTCTGTTCGGTATTACTTTGCAGGTTAAGAAGCATAACAGAATTGCTCCAGATGTCTCACCCTTGCTACCAATAGTGACATCTTACTTGCCTCTACGTGCAACCACAGTCAAGGAAATAATGTATGACCCACTGCTGGGAATCCTACACCAAATGGTCTAGGGTCTAGTTGGGACTTTCTACTAGGGAGATCCCCTAACATGTTGGTGGGTCCATCACCATCAACACTATGTTAATGTTGACATAATATTAGAGACTACAGATGCAAAAGGTAAAGAGGAACTAACCTCCTCCATTGGTAAAATAAGAACATAAGTATAGGTGTATAATTGTCTAGGTTTAGCCATAGTAACTCTAGTCCTAATGGATAAGTCTAAGGTGGATTGAGAGAAGAGACATAATTGACCACCAATGTCACAATGGATATCAAAGTACAACTAGGATGACCAAGAACAATATCCATAACTATAGGTTGTTCTTGGCTTTGAAAACCAGCAAGCACTCTACGAGAGAGAGTCAAAATTCCACTTTTTTTAGAAGGTAAACCGTGAAGTCGGTGTGAATAATGACAAATATGTACAACTATGGTAAATAAATGTATATAAAACAAAATAAGTTAGTAGAGACAACCCTAAGGAAAACTATTGAATGAAACCAAACAACATGCACTAGAAAATTCCTAGAAGGTAGTGACACATGTAAAATAATCGTAGTACTATGTTTTAGATAGAATTCCAAGAGAGTTCTTACTTGTAGGATCTCAACTTTGAAGGAGGAGATGCCTAGGGAAAGGTCAAATAGAGGGATGGTTTTTGCCCAAAACCACCACCTATATGGTGTTTTTCTAAGACTCGCCAATAAGGTTACCTTCATCCCACATGGGCAGTTAAATCTTGGGCTTCTTGGTAGTTGGTCAATAATGTAGAGACTTAGACCAACGAGTGAGGTAGCTTCATGGAGATATTAATACATTGAGACCTAAGCCTAACTCCCTCTTAGTCAGGATTTTGGCAAATGCCGATATTAACTGTGGAATGATGAAGGATTTTTCACTCCGTAGCTTAGGCTACTAAGTTTGTTTTACGGTCTTGGAACAATTTACTCATACAACTATCTCCAAATCCCTAACCTAAACTAATGTTGGTGCACTACTAGCAAAAATAAAAGATGAGTCTAGTTGAATTTATTAACATGTTAATTTTATTGGTTGTTATTTACGCAGTTGGGTAGCAACATGAAACTAAGATAGTGCTCTAGACTCCTTGTTAGTAACACCCTAATGCATCTATATGAATATTTATCCCTTTAATTCGATGAACTCTAACTATACTAGGGTAAGAGTCTTTTCACTTTTTACCAACATAAAAATGCCTACCAAATGCATGTTTCACTAGTTGCTAAATATGATCCCCAAATTTACAAAAAAATAGACCCAAGAGTCAAACCAAGAAATAAGATACTAAGAACAAGCCAAAAAGGCCCCCAATCAAAACACAAAGTGCTAAAAAAGCATAAGGGCAATGAATCCAAAGCCAAATAAACACTCTCAAGCAATCAACAAGAAAGCTAAAAAGTGAAAAATAGGAAGGCAATGTTAACAAGCTAGGGTTGTAGCACAATGTCTTAAGAAGCATTGATGTTTTACAATGGTGAGAAGAAAAAATTAGAGGTGGGAAGGCCTAGACAAGATTAAGTGGTAGTGATACCAAGAATATGGAATAAAAAACAAATCAAACACACCCAAATAAAGTTCTTAGGTGATAACTTTCACAACCAAAAACAAAACACCACCACTTGAAATCATAAGAAAATAAGAATAAAATGGAATCACTCAAGAAAAAGTGGCAAAGGCCAAACAAAGACAAATATGGTTTCAAAACTAAAATTAAAAGTATATCTAAGTTATTACCTAATCAGCCAAACATACCTGAATAATGAGATCAAAATATGAGTATAATAACCCCAAAAAAAGCACACCAAACCATGAAGGAACAACTTAAAGAGATAGGGAATGAAGGATAAAACACAAACCAAACAAAATGGGTTCAAATCTAGAATGTTCAATAATTAATAATCACGATGAAAATAGATATAAGAAACCAAAATGAAACCAGAGAGAAGAGGAAAAATTGAAAGCCAATGATGAACCAATAAACCATTTTAAGAGAGGAATACCCAAACACAATTCAACATACCATCAGGGATTAGATCTGCAATAGATCTGGACTCGAAAGGGAGGGTAAAAATTAAATCAGATATGAGAAAACGAGTCTTGTAGGATCTCTTAGGGTTTTTGGACTTATAGTCCTAGCTGCATGGATGAGTGTTAGATCAGAGCGGCTATAACCACATGGAGAAGAGGGTAACCATTCATCTAGATAGTTCCATCTGCATTGTAAGACAGCTTGTGGGTGCAGTCAAAGATGGAGTTTGGATAGTTATCTTCAATTGGTAATAAAATCCTCATACATAGTCTGTTTTCTATGATATATTTTTTTTTTGGATGCAGTTTTGAAGAAATTCGTATGTGAGGATAATTTAATTTAATTTTTTATTTAAAATTCCATAAATTGATTTCAATGGCTAGATCGATTATTCTCTCATACAAAAACAAAAATAAAAAATCAGATCCAAGATTGTCTTAGGTATGAAGAAAATAAAACTATTGGAGATCCAAATGAATCCATACAATCACAAAGAACTCAATGGAATACCACAAAATAAAGATTCAAACCAAAAGAGAAGATATATCAAAAAAAGAGGGAAGAAGATAAAAATATCTCATTGAAAGCACCATTTTTGTTGTAGAAAAGTTCACAAATCTATAAGGAGTTATTGGTCCATAATCCTAAGCCCTGATTAGGATTACCAGATAGTGAAATAAATGGCTAAATAAATGCAAGAAACAACTCTGAAGTATATGACCAAACACAAGTTCATTCATCTATTCCCTAAATCTAAAGTGTTTTAATTGTCACTTGACCTCCTCGAAGGTTGATGAAGGCTCTTGAGCTTGATGTGTAATCTTTTCACTACGACTAGGAGATATTTCTCTTCTGCTACTGATCTATGTCTTCACACATGGACAATCAAATAAGGATGAAAAATGAATTTTTGCAAAATATAATCTCCTCAAAACAATAAGCAATAACATGAATAATTAGATGCAAATACAAATTTCAAGAGAAGGGATTATGTATATCTATCAACCATAAATAACTAATACAAGCTATACCTTTAGATTTGGATATCCTCTCCAATATCTTGTAGATTCACCTCACTATGAGAAATATGACATGAAGGATGTATGGGATAGAATTAGTGTGACAACATACTAATACTTTCTCTAAGTCTCTTTCACTCTAACTAGCCTAGCCCTAGAGAATTGGAAATTATATATAAATGTACAGGCAAGCCCAAGGGACGAATGTAGACGCTTAGGGTGTAGAGAATTTAGGAAGCTTCTATGATAATATACTCCTAGAAAACTCATACAGAAGTAAGTCAAGTTGATCTCCTTAGGAAAATAAGCATTTAGAAGCCTTTTTCTCAATTATGAGAATTTTCTTAATTGTTGTCAATTATGAAATAATTATTATCTCATAGTTATAATGATCCAGGTGGATATTGGTGGCCACCTGCCAAATACACTTGGACCCCCACCATTATTTATCTCAAAATTTTCAGTTCCTTAATTGTATCACAACTTACTACTTTTAGCAGCTTTTCGGGTCCTAAACTTCCAGAGCCATTTTGAGGCCCTAAACGACGTTTTTTGGGAAAACTGGGAGCAACATGGTTCCATGGACCAATGTTTCTCTTCCCAAAGTTGTAGTTCTCGAATATATCTTTCTAACAAGATATTGTGTGTGTCAAATGGAGATCATATGCCAAAGTTACGACCCCATGAAGTTGATGTACCAATTTACCCAAACAGGGCCCACAGTTTGGTGTTGCATCTTCTAGGGTTAGGTTTTTGGATGTTTAGGGTTTTCCATTGTTTCTCAACAATAAAAAGGCCTTCGAGCCTCACTGTAACATAGTTTAGAGGCATGTAGCCTCCACATCTCTTCTTAGAGATAAGCTACCGTTGCCCTAGCTGGTTTATTTCCATTTTTGTTTGTAAGCATATTTCAGTATTTTACATTAATGAAATGAAGTATTATTTCTGCTACATCTTTGTGTTTATGGTTATCTCTATAATTTTTTGCATTCCTGTTTAAATTCATATCAATGGCATTAGAGCGGTTTGCCTTTTTTCTCTGTTTTTCTTTGCATGTCCCCAACGAGGTCAGGATATAAGGAGTTAGGGCCTGAACTAGTCGAACCTTTGCAAGACCAGCGTCGCAAATCTCGACAGCCTCCCATGGTATATGAAAAGAAAGATGATGGGGCATGAGATCCTATCAAAATCTTGCTCGAAGAAGCCCTCAAGCGACAAAGGAACGTGATGATGGACAACTTTTCCCAGATTCTTCAGCAGCTACCCAGAGGCGACGCATTGGCTCCCAACAGCTCCTCTAGAAATGCCATGCCCTTTAAGGTACAAGTTAACTTGGAAAACCCCATATTCAAGGGTCAAATAGACGCAGATGCCATAGATAAATGGTTAAATCTAGTAGAGGGTTATTTTATGTTCATTATTTTTCTAGTCGGGAAACTATTATTTGCACTCTTCTCAAAACAGCCCCCCATGTCAACGACTGGTTGGAAACCTACTACAAGCTAAAGGATGAAAGTATAGGCTGACTATTTTCAGCCACATCCACTTGGGATTCATTCTATGATGCCATCAAGGAGCGGTACTACCTTGTTGGAAGCTATGAGGCTCAATACATAAAGTGGACCATGCTGCGGCAAGGAAGGGACAAAGACGTGCCGGAGTTTACCAATATTTTCCATACCCTTCACACAAAGTTCGGTATCAAAGATTTAGAGCAGCATTTGGTACTCAAATACCACAGCTGCCTACACAAGTACATCTAGGAAGAAATAGAATTCTTGAACATCCCCTTGCTTGGCACGACATACCGATATGCAGTCAAGGTCGAACAAAAGTTTAAACATAAGAAGTGAGACTTTGGATCTATAATTCGAAGCAAGCGAAAGGTGCCCCCAAATTGCAGAACAAAGGACAAAGCCAAGGTAGGACGGCCCAAGACAACCTGTTAAAGCTGCAAGGAAGGAACAACAACATGAAGCTGAAAAAGGACACAAGAAAGTGGTGTGAGTTCCATAAAACCTCCACTCACAACACAAGTGAGTGTCAGGCCAAGCAGCCACTGGTGGCCGGGCTAAAGCTTTTAGAATCAGATGCATGTTCTGAATATGAGTTAGAACTTGACAAGGGGAATGACAAAGGGAAGCAGATTATTGATGCGGAGCCCAATGCCACCATTGCCACCACGAAGATACAGAAGGAGGAACCTAAAGATCCAGAGGAGAAGGAGCATCTCTTCCACTCCCAGATGTGGGTAAAGGGCTCCCAGATATAGTTAATTGTTGATAGCGAGTGCCAAAAGAACCTAATTTTAGCAGAGGTCGTGAATCGGTTGGGCTTACTGACCATAGTACATCCATAACCATACACCATCAGGTGGCTTCACCATGGATGGGATCTTTGCGTGAGCCAACATTGTCACCTTCCATAGAACATCAAGCCCTTCACGGATGAGGTATTGTGTGACATTGCTCCCCTTGAAGTTTGTGATGTATTATTAGGACAACCATAATTGTGAAAGTGACATGCCTTGTATGAATCAAGGCCCCATGTTGTTATTGTTACATTGGGAAATAAGTTGTATAGGATACCGAAGGTAGCACCGCCAACCGCCATCTCTTTGGTTACTGCAAAACAATGAAGTAAGCTCCTTTCAAAAACCAGGATTTTTTTTTACTAATGATATGCCCTCAAGGAAAGAAGAAGATGGTGGCCATGACCTCCAGATAGGGCCCCTCTACACAACAACTAAAGATGGACAAGATCGTGGAGGAGTACAAGGACATCTTCACCTCCCCCACAAGGTTTCCTCTACATTGTTAGGTCAAGCACTCCATTGGTATAACCCCAAGTGTACCGCTGCCCAATTGACTAACCTATCAGTGCTACGTTCTGGAGAATGATGAAATCAAGAGGTAGATTTAGGAGCTGCTATAGAGAGGTCACATCCGTCCGAGTTCATCACCATGTGGGAGCCCGATCATGTTGGTACAGAAGAAGGATGGGACTTGGAGACTCTGTATTGACTATCGGGCACTGAACAAGATCACTGTCTATAATAGGTACCCGATCCTGTGGATTGATGACCTCTTGGACCAACTAAAGGGGCCAAAATATTTCAGCAAGATTTATCTAAAGTCAAGATATTACCAGGTACCAATCAAACCCTCTGATGTGTGGAAGACTGCCTTCAAAGCCAAGGAGGGCGTTTTCGAATGGTTGGTTATGCCTTTCGGATTGACGAATGCTCTTGCAACCTTCATGAGGCTAATGGATGACGTCTTGTGGCCATTCACCAACTCATTTGTAGTGGTATACTTAGATGACATCCTGATCTTTAGCTAGAGTTGGGAAGAGCACCTCCACCACATCTGATAGGTTCTCCAAACACTGCGGAAACACAAGCTATGTGGAAAATTGGAGAAATGCACTTTTGATATGACCCTGGTTCAGTATCTGAGATACATTATTGATGAAAAGGGGGTGCATGTGGATCCAGCCAAGATCCAATTCATTCGGGATTGGCCATCTCCAACCACTCTAACAGAGCTCCATAGCTTTCTAGGTCTTGACAACTTCTACCATAGGTTCATGTTGGGGTTTTCTCAAATCACTTGGCCCTTGAGTCAAGTCACCAAGGGAGGACCGAAAGCAAAATTCTTTTGGTCTGAATCTCATTAGAAGGCATTCATAGAGTTGAAATATCACCTCTACATGAAACCAATTCTCACATTACCAGATTTGCAACAACCATTTGAGGTCGAGACAGATGCCTTTGACTATGCTATTGGGGCAGTTCTCACTCAACATAGGCATCCAGTGGCATATCACAGTGAGACACTTTTAGACATAGTCTGGAAGTATCCCACTTATGACAAAGAGATGTATTCCATTATTTATGCCTGCTGACAATGGAAGCATTACATTTTGGGGAAGGAAATGGTCATCCACAAAGACTACCGACCCTTGCAGTTCATACAAACCCAAGGGAAATTGCAAAATGATCACCATCAGAAGTGGTCTACACACCTGCAACAATTCCATTTGAATATCAAGTATAATAAGGGCAGCACAAATAATGCTTTAGAATGCCTCAGTTGACCACCGATCATGGCATTAACCACCATACTTAACTCTTGTGGGCACGAGACTTCTGATTGGCCACTTCTCTACAAAAGCGACCTAGAATTCGGCCACACATACCAGACACTCTTAGAGGGTCAGAATCTTCCAGATTTTCACCTCTAGGATACCCTATTATGCCACCTAGGTCACCTTTGTGTTCCTTCAAGCGAGCGTGCCAAGATGATTTGGGAAGCACACTAAAGTCAGGCTGCTGGGCATTTTGGGTTTGAGAATATGGTGGCAGTCCTGCAAAAGTATATCTATTCGCCAAATCTTTGACAAGATGTCAGGAAGTACATCAGATCATGCACTACCTACACCATTGCCAAACTGACCATCAAGAAGACAGGCCTCTATACCCCGCTGCCTACCCCTAGTCGACCTTGGGAATCCATCTCCATGGATTACGTGTCAGGCCTTCCTTCCATTAAGCATGGAAACTACTTTGTTTTTGTGGTCGTCGATAGGTTCTCAAAGATGGCCATTATGGCGGCCTGCAAGAAGAATATCATAGCAAAAGCCACTACTAAACTCTTCTTTGAATGAGTGTGGGTGCGCTTTGGGATCCCACAGTCTATCATTTCAGATTGGGACACTTGGTCCCTTAATACATTTTGGTCCAGTCTCTGGTCAATGCTGGACACCAAACTCACTAAGTCCACAGCCTTCCATCATGGCCAGACAGAGGTTGTCAACAGGATTATTGTACACATTCTATGCATGTACAACTCAAAGCATCCACACACATGGGACAAGAGCCTCCCCTATGTTCAACATAGCTACAACTGAGCTCTTCACAACTTGATTGGCCACAACCCTTTTCAGGTGGGCTTGGGATTCCAGCCACTATGTCCCATTGATGTGGCCATGCCATTTGTAGCTACTCACACAAATTTGGCTCATGTCCAGTCCAAAATAAATAAGAAAACTAGCTTCATTGAGCACATCCAACATATTTTCTAGTAGGTCCATGACATTCTGGAGAAATAAAATGCCAAGTACAAGAAGTTACTTGATCAACATCGAGTGCCACACATGTTTTAGGTGGGCAACAAAGCTTGGTTGCATTTGCAAAAGGAACGCCTTACCAGAGCCTGTCAGAAACTGAGACCACTCCGATATGGTCGCTACACCATTACCAAGGCTATGGGAGATAATGTAATTGAGCTCAACATTCCCCCATTCCTTGGCTTGCACCTAGTGTTCAATGTGGATCGCCTTCGGCCATACTTTCCACCACTACTAGACACATCCGACATTGCAGAACAACTCACACCCACAGAATGAAATCCAAATTGCATGGAACAAGCTGCAATTGATCAGATCATGGACACACAGATCAAGCATACTTGTCAACAAAATATCCAACTGTATCAAGTTGCCAAAGCAAGGCAACTCCTTTGCCAGGGCAAGTGGCTCGCCAGGGACTAAGTTCAGCAGAAGTTTCCTCATCTCATGGAGGAACTCAACGCAATGGGGACCATTGCTTCCTAGGGGGGGAGAAATGATCCTGGTGGATATTGGTGGCCACCTGCCAAATCCACTTGGACCCCCACCATTGTTTCTCTCAGCTTTTTCAGTTTCCTTAATTGTATCACAACTTACTATTTTTAGTAGTTTTTCGGGTCCTGAACTTCCGAAGCCGTTTTGAGGCCGTAAACGACATTTTTTGGGAAAAATGGGAGCAATGTGGGTCCATGGACTAAAGATGATCTTCCCAAAGTTATAGTTATCGGATAGATCTTTCTAACGAGATATTGTGTGCATCAAACGAAGATCATATGCAAAAGTTACAACCCCGGGACGTTGATGTACCAATTTACCCAAATGGGGCCCACAGTTTGGCGTTTCATCTTCTAGGGTTAGGTTTTTGGATGTTTAGCGTTTTACATTATTTATAAACAATAAAAAGGCCTTCGAGCCTCATTGTAACACAGTTCAGTGGCACGTAGCTACCACATCTCTTCTTAGAGATAAGCTAGCATTGCCCTAGCTGTTTTATTTCCATTTCTGTTTGTAAGCATATTTCATTGTTTTACATTAATGAAATGAAGTATTATTTCCGCTACATCTCTTTATTTATGGTTATCTCTGTAATTTTTTTGTTCCTATTTAAATCCGGATCATATAATATTTTGGCAAAATAATTATGAGAAATTTATCAATTATATAATTTCACACTTTAACATAAGATAAATCTCACATAAGTAAAATAATGTAGGTTTTAACCCTATACATCAATTATCTGCAAACAAATTCTTCAAACAAATTCTTCAAACAAAAAAGTAAATAATGGTGAGAGTATAAAAAAAATATAGACAGATATCTTCCCCTGGATCCCAAAAGCGTGACTATGAGATTGATTTTTCATCATATTCCTTTCAATGCTACAATACATACACACACACACACACACACACACACACACACACATGTCGAAGCATTCGTAAACCCCAATACATTAACCCTGGATTAGAAAATAACTATATTTCAATTGAATGTATCTACAAAATACCATGGGAAGAAAAACATCATGCCGAAAACCATTTGTAAAAACCATGCACAAATCCATGGGTAGGTTCTCCCACCATATTTGGGTCCACCTCCCATCCTTGGGTCTATGAAACTATTATTGGGTCTGCATGAAAAGAATGTTTTCCCAGGGTGCTCCCTCCCATGCAAGGGGGATACTACCCCTTATAAAACCTTGATAGGGGGTCCTCTCTCCCTTGCCGTGAACCCCCCATTATGCCCAACATGACATACAACACATGAACCTAGTCATGGAAAGAATATAACACATACCCAAAATTTTCCCTCTTGTTATTTTCTTTCCACACAGGAAGTCATAGGAGATTTTTCTCATTGGTCCAACCTTGCAATGGCCATTGTTTCTCTACACCAAGAAAACTTCTTAGTGCTCACAAAATTTGTCAATGAATTCACTACATTCTTGAAACTGTGCACCTTTACCAACAACACCTTTTTCTCCTCAACCATATACCTCACAAGGTGATATTGAACATCAAAGTGCTTTTTCTTCAAATGATAAGAAAATTTCTTATCCAAGAAAATTGCACTTTGGCTATCACAGTCTATCCTTATAGCTTGCTCCACCAACCCCATACTTGAACACAATATCTTTAACTAAATTTCTTCCTTGCTTGCATGAGTGGCTTCCATGTATTCAACCTCTATAGTTGAAAGTGACACTACATACTACCTCTTACTCATCCCACTGACTGCTCATCCAAATAGGATAAACAGATACCCACTCTTAGATCTTCTTTGATACATATCTCCAACCTAGTCTGCATCAACAAAGCCACAAATTTACAAAACTATGTCCAATCCTTGTCTTCATTGGTAGCACAAAAAATGATCACTAGTTCCACGCAAATACTTGAAAACTCACTTCACTGTAATCCAATGCTCCTTCTCTCATTTTGACATAAACCTGCTCAATACTCCCACTACATTTGCAATTTCTAGTCTCGTATAGACCACGACATACATGAAGCTACCAACTGCACTCGCATATGGAACACGGGACATGTCCTCTTCCTCTTCTTGTGCCTTGGGACACTGTTCAACAAATAGCTTTGCACCTACAAGAATATGAACCTGCATATTAAACCTCTGCAATATTTCCTCTACATACTTCCTATGGTATAGCTAGATCTTCCCCTTTTCCTAATCTCATTTAATTTCCATGCCCAAAATATAGTTTGTAGCACCAAGATCCTTCATATTGAATTTGGAGGACAATTGGGTCTTCAAATCCTGGATAATATCTTTGTTATTTCAAATCAACAACATATCATCCACATGGAGGACCGAATAAATAACATGATCACCAATTAATTTAAAATACACACAATGATATTCTTTTCTTCTTGTGAAACCAAGTCCCCTTATATATGTATCAAATTTCTAATACCACATCCTTGGTGAATATTTTAACACGTACAAAGACTTTTTAACTTGCATACTAGTTCTTTCTTACCTTTCACCACAAAGCCTTCAGGTTGCTTCATGTAGATGTCTTCTTCCATATTCCTGTCAAGAAATGTTGTCTTCACATCCATCTATTCTACCTCAAAATAAAAAGTAGTGACAACAGATAAAAGTAATCTAATAAAGTTTAACTTGGAAACAAGAGAAAAAATATCACCAAAATCAATTCCAAACACATGGGAATAATCTTGTTCTACCAACCAAGATTTTTGTTTCTCCACCTTGCCTTCTGCATTCATCTTCTTCTTAAACACCCATTTGCTACCAATGGGTTTCCTCCCAGCTGGAAACTCCACTAGATACCAAGGCTCATTTTTGTCCAAAGATGTCATTTCATCAACCATGTTCTCTTTCTAGAGTTTTCCATCCTATGAATCCACTGCCTCGTTAATAATTATGGGAACATCATCAGTAATAAATAAAGAAATCTTTGAATAGAAAGTAGATGGACTATACATTTCTGGTTGCCTTCTTTCTTGAAATGATCTTCTCAAAACTGGATTTTGTCGCTCTTCCTCTTCTGATTCTTATTCTATTTTAGAGCATGATTCTTCCTCCTTTAGCCAAAACTCTATCTTCTCATGTTCCTTTGGTAAGACTTCATGTTTAATAACATCTTTTACCTCTCTAAACACCACATCTCAGTTGTACACAAGCTTCCTTGATTTTGGGTTCTAAATATTGCAACTTTTTAAACCATCCTTATACCAAATAAAGATGCACATTTTAGATTTACTATCCAAATTGATTATTTTCTCCTTTGGAACGTGTACATATGCATCACAAACCAAAGAACAGATTTGAAAGAGAGGATCTCTTACCGGTTGTTGGGTGTAGGAATTGCGCTTGAGAAAACTCCTCAATGCTTAATTTTCAACCCAAGGTCTTCATAAACTTAGAGATGAAGCACAGACAATGCCAGAAATGGTATGAACTTTTCCTATTTCTAATCCTACTTCTTAAAGGAAATTCTTTGCAGAATCATATAGAAAACAATTGAAAAGGAAATTAACACCAAGGAAACTCTAGTGCTGGAATGTAAAAGACAATTTGCAAGTAAGTCAAGTAAAGAAATCCCACACAACAGAAACAGTATTAAATGCTGGAATGAAATGCTATCATCTTCAGATGGATGATAAACAGTCTGAAAAGAGGGCCCTTGCAGAATATTGTCTTCCTTCTAATCTTCCTATCACACAAACAACTTATCCTTGCACTATTGCAATCTGCTTGCACTAGTGTAGATATAGTATTCCTGTGTAAGACTATATTTGACCTTCCTTACTAAAGAATTATATCTGAGTGAAGGTGTTGTAAGCTTCAGGGCATAGAGCACTCTGTTTTTGTGTCAAGACACTTGCTCTTGCACCAAAGCAGAGTTCCCTTTACTTAGTTCCCAAGTTACTTTTGAAAGCTAAAAGATGTGCTGGAAAAGAATTGCAATTGTAAATGAAATTATGAGGTAAACTATCTGTGAAAAAGGAAATGCTTCAACTCATTAATCTTTGCAGAGGAAATAAAATTCATGAAATAAAAGTACTTTAAAAGAATCAAATAGTAGCCTAAGTACTTTGTGTTGGGACATGGAAAAGGTATGATTTCTCTTTGTTAAATTATTCATTTCTCATTCATCCTTATAAGATTATCTCCACTTATAGATTAAAATGAGGAAAATATCAATGAAAATTGGGAGAAACCATTTGGTGATAGAATAGGCAAATTTCGTATGAAAAACTGATTCTTTGCTATCTTTGTATGTAGAGATGTGATTGGGCAAAAGTTGTTTAGTTGGTAGAACAACATGAGGCCATAAAGGGGAAAAGCCACGGTGTCTGGGGCAAACAAGGAAGCAAAAGATCAGTTCGAACACTCATGTTTTATCATATGATCAGATTTTATATCGTGAAATCCTCAAGATCTCTTGATCCTGCGGATTCACTTTTATCCAAGTTTCTCTTTATGTTATATATAGGGCTGAAAGGCAACTAGATACAAGTTCAGACTTTTAATTTGTAATTATTCTTTTTTGAGTCAAAAACGTTGTTAATTCAATGACTCTATCAAATGTTACTTGAAGTTAATGAAAGAAGGTTGCATTTGATACATCTTCGTATTCTGAGTTCTTATTAAGCAGAGGCTTTTGGCGACTCTGGGCCCAGTCACAAGAAGTTCCACTACTCCTTTGTGTTATAGTTTTATATTCAGTCTTTCCAATTGATTCAATGTTCATTTATTTCATTTATTGTGAATATTTGTGATATTAATTTATGTTGTTGTCCAATTAGATTCATATTGAAGTTCTGAGATAAACTTATGTAGTGCTTTCATTGAAATGAGTGAATGCATGTTTACTTGTTGTTCATCTGAATAGATGTTATCATAGATCTTGAAAGACAAGACTGAGTAACTTCTATAGATTGCAATATAGAATGTTTGCCAGTTAGGAATCCCTTATTGATGTTGTCATTCAATTACTTATTGTTTATTGTTGTTCATTTACTATTATTGTTCAATTTTGTAATGCAGATTGATTTGAGTTGTTATAGATTCGTAGTGATGTTTGATAGTCATAGTTTCTCTACTTGATTAAGCGTGACTAGTCTCAAGCTTATTTGAATGATTCTTAATGTAATTCTTATTTGCATTCAGTTTCAATTGGTTTTGGAACAAGTTGCATAGAATTACATAGTGTGTGGTGAGCATTTTTTCATAGATAATTCTTTGCAGAGTTGTGTGTATTGGATTGAAGAATTAACCTTTAGTGATTGTAATGATTCATCATTAGGTCAATGATTCATCAATATATAACCTCTAGCTTCACTGCACATAGTGTGTTGCAACTCTTGAAATAGAAAGACTTACCTTGGGTTGACAACTAATTTAGGGATTAAGATTTCTTGTAAAAAGACATCTTAGTGAGCTAAAATTTTGGCATCGTTGCCGGGGTGAGTGTTTCAAGTGATTATTTTTATTTTCTTTGCTGTAGAAGAACTGGGTTTTAAAAATGGAAGGTAAGAACTTGCATACCTATGAAGTAAAGTGCTTGTTTACCTAACTGCTTTACAACAAAACCTTAGAGATTAAATAGAAATTTGTTTTTATGAGTGACTAGAAATAAAAAGATAGAAAAAGAGCAGAATCCTCCACCAAAACCCACAAAACCCAAAAGGATCGGTGAACCTTGGGAGAATGACATTTATAGACAAAATGAAAAGAAGAGAAGAGTCTCAAGCATTAGTAGGATTCCAGGCTATACTTGGAAAAAGTTCTACTGCTATCCCTCAAGCAGCAGTCTCACCATCTACAACCCATGTCGAGATTCAAAGCCAAGTAGCAAGATCGGAACATAGTTTTCACGGTACAATAAGCCTACACTCTTATCCTCTACAAGAGGGAAAATCTTGTAACGCATGAGAAGGAAAAGGAGAAACTAGTGGGGTTGCTAAAGTAGAACCAGAACTGTCTGAACAAGGGTCTCTTGAGATTCCAGACCTAGGAAGTGTTATAAAGCCAGTTCGGGTTGCTAACTCTCTACTTATTCTAGAAGATCCCCTTGAAATCCCTGAAGATTATTGGCATATATTTGATTGAATGGCAGATCAGCCACCCCAAGGTCAAACCTCAACATTAGAGTACCCCATAGTCGACCAGGTGGCCAATGCCCCTATGAAGGATATTCCTCTACAGAGCATCCCAACCTTCCATGGGATGATTACAGAGGATCCTGATGCTTTCTTGTTTGAGTTTGATGTCCTCTGTAGAGGGTATGACTATACCATCAACCCCCAAAACCTGAAATTGTTCCCTTCCACTCTGAAAGGGGAAACTTTGAGATGGTTTATGGGTCTAGGTGGGCGAACCATCAATTGTTGGGATGAAATGAAAACCTCCTTCCCTAAAAGCTATCATGACTTTTGTAAAACTAGGGAACTGAAAGATGAGACTTTTAAGATGATTGCAAAAGATAATGAAACACTAGAAGAATATGTAGAATGATTTATTTTTAATTTGCAGAGATCTCCACATACTGCCCTACCAAAAGAAGTCCTAAGAGCTATACTGATTAAAGGAATGAAAGAGGAATGGGTAGAAACTCTAAACTTAATGGGAAAAGGAGATATTTCTCAGGAAAATTATAATGTAATTATTCGTTTGTGTATCAGATGTTCACAGGGAAGCACACATACAGAGAAACTAGCCATGATCCAATGAGCAGAGGAAGAAAACCACATAGTGGATGTGTGACACGGATGGAGATCGACAACCTCATGCAATATTTTAAGATGGGAATCCTTGGCACTCTTACAACACAGCTAGACGTCCTACATGCCAAACAAAAATAGGCTTTAGCATAACAAAATTTGGCTATCTTCTGCCCACATTGTCGAAAGAAGCACAACCAACGGGAATGCACATTAGACATGGTTCATACATGCACCATTTGTACTAAATATCATGACACTAAATAATGTCCATCATTACTTGGGCTGAAAGCAATATTCAAAGAAGTAGAGGAGGAAATAGAACGAGTATATTTGATGAACCAGTGTCGACAATGGCAAGCTAAACCTATAGGCATGTCACAAGACACATCCCAATTCTTTCCTTCCTCGTAGTTTTATCAGCATCAGAACCTTGGGGTAGCCTGGCAAGGCCAGTCACCCTACCCAAATTGGTAAAAGCCACCCACCATTCCCTATGACAACCTAGTCAGCACAATCCTTTCTAGGAAATGGTTGGCTGACTTCTCCTTTTACTCCTATTTGGAAAGGCAATCCCTATCAATCACAGTGGCCTCCCTCCACCTCTCAAAATCTGAATTGGTCTACAAGCTGGAAGCAACCTCTACGGATATCTAATGTACATATGGGGACAGGTCCTTAGCCTCAACCCACACTATCAACTCGTTATACAGTACAACAAAATTCTCAACCTCTTCTGTGCCCACAATTACCAACTTAGTTGAACCCGAATCCCAATAATAGACCAGTCCAATTGGTATAGATTATTGAAAATCTAGAATATGAGATTGAGCAAAAAGAATGTAATGAGGCCAACTTGAGATCAGGACATGTCATTACTCCTGAGGAAAACAAGTACCAGCCTTCAATTGAAAGTGTAACTCCACCGGCACATATTTCATCACCTGTACATGTTCCACCACTTGTAAATAATACTGAATTAAAGTAAGGGGAAGAAACATATCAACATGATGACCCTTAAAAACTAATAGTCACTTCTCCTCCATTCCCCGAAAGGCTAACAATACCTAAACCAATCACCTACCCTGATTTTGACCTTATAAGGGAACTAAAACATTTGTGTATTAAGATTGCTCTCCTCCAAGCTATTCAAGACATTCCCATCTATGCCAAAACCATCAAAGAATTATGTGTAAAGAATCCTGTGAGGAGGGTAAAAACCTCACCCACTATCCATGTTATAGGAATATTATCCAATCTACTCTTGGGAAAGTAAACTCCAATAAAGTATGAAGATCCTGGAAACCCCATAGTAACATTTCAAATATATGGCCGCTCTTTTCCAAATCCACTAGTTAACCTAGGAGCTACCATTAACATATTAACAACACAAACTTGTCAAGAACTTGGTATTACAGCCTTAGTGTTATAGACATATTTGGGCACTGCAACCCCAATCTCATATGTCCATAAACCAATGCCTTCTAAGCCCCTAAAAGTGTTGTTTCATACCCTAAAGGAACAAGATCAGCCGATTACATCATCTCCCAGAAGTTCTCCCTGAAAAAATGCTCAGAACTGGTCAAAATTGCACCATATAGACTACTCCATGCTGAGGGTGCGATGCATCTCACATATTACACATAGAGGTTGTGATGCATACTAAAAATCCCTTCTGTAGGGTACGATGAGCGAGAGCAGACAAATGGCAAAGGCAATTTGCTAGGTGGAAACCCAAAGAATCTTCTAGAAACTGCCCATTTGACAGTTGCCTCTTTGAATTCGCCCAGGGATGAGTAAGAGATCATGAAATCTCCAAGCGGAACCAAGAACTATCAGAGAAATGACACTAATTAAAATCCCAAAAGCTAACTCACCCACCTGCAAATATCTATATATGGATCCCTCATCCTAGAGATCCAAAGGCTGGAATTGGGTATTTTGTAAGGAAGTGTTGTTGGTTTCTCCGTGAAACACTGTAGTGTTGGGTGATCTAGATTTTCATGAGGTGAAGAGGGCTTTCATGTTGGGAGGATGGTGCCAGGTTAGACCACTAGGTTGTAATCCTCTCTTCTACTACTTTTATCAATAAAGCTATTTTCATCCATATTCTTGTATATTTCTGAATCTTGTATTGATATATGAATTTGTATGGTTAATATACATCTTACCCGATATTGTTTATGGTTATATATCTCTATGCTTTGATGGTATTATGACGATTTGACTCTATAGGTGTTCTTTGAAGTGGGACAAGTAAGGAAGGAGTGGCGAAGCTCTGTCAAAGGAGGGAGGAAACAAGCAATGAGCCAAGTGAAAGACTAAGGTTGGTACTCTTTGCTTCTCTCTCATCTATCTCTCATAAAGCAAAACACAAGTAATTTTAGTTTTTTTGTTTCTAAGATAGATACCTGTCTTAGTGGAAGCTCCCACCATTCACCTTTGTCTATTTTGATGGATAGAGCCAAGGAAGTGTTTCGTCTGCAGATGCGGATGAAACAATCTTGCTTTAATGCAAGAACTTCCATATTGTAACCTGGAAACTCTACTTCTCATTATACCTAGGGGCATGCAAACCGTTTTGTACGCAAGTGAAAAGTGACCAGCATAACTCTAACCCCGTAGTTTTTACTAACTTCAACTGCTTAAGTTAGGTGATTGGTCTGATCAACCATTAACCTTTGTCGGGACCAATGGAAACGAAAAAGTAAAGGAGATGTTTCCCACCGAGAAGCTACCCTACCTAACCTTAGTAGTTCTTTAACCCCTAGGACAGTAGTTAGTCATTCCTAGCTTGCATACAGAAGGCTTTGGAGCAAAGTTTCACATGGGTAAAGCTCCCTAAAAAAGGAACCTACTGATGAGAGATATCCTTATTATACGACTGGAACGAGCAATGTTTTCACAAATTTCAAGCTCGTTCAAAAATAAACCTAGTTATGAGCATATGTTCCCCCAGAGTTCAAGCTCATTAGAAAATGAACCCACCTTTTGGTAAATAACCTTTGTGATTGTATTACTATCAGATTTTGAGCCTTTTCATGTTCTTACCATCACCTCCACTTTTTAGTCGATCATCCGCCTCCACTTGATTGTTTACCCTTTTGAGGAACAACTGCAAAGACTGATTCTGTTAGCTATTTTCTTTAACTACCATGATTGAAAAGTTCCAAACCTTACCTGGAACCAGATGCTACCCGAAAATATCACTTGTTTCTCAAAGACGAGTTTCTTTTAAGCTCTTTCTAGACTCGTAAAATACAAAAATATTGCCGAGCAATTGGCATCTCCAGCTTGTTAAAGTCATTGGAAGTGCCATCCCTCCTCTAGACTTTAATCTTTTTGGACCTGAGGGATAATTACACAAAAAGATCGAGCACTTGTCTTTTTTGGCTCATTAAAGTGATCGGAAAAGTCATTCCTTTCGTATCATTTTATAGTTTTTCGGACTTAAGGGATTATACTATGAAAAATGATTACTGGAGTTTCCTTTTCGTCTCTTTTCAAACTCTCTAAAATTGAAAAGGACTGAGTTATATTTATCGTTAAACTCATTAAAAAAATAGCGACAAACTTGTCCATTACAGACAAGAGCGAGTTTCATTGTCGCTAAGCTCATTAAAACATAGCGACAGGTTTGCCCGAAGGGCCAATTATAGAACAAGCATATGTTATCCTCCTCAAGCTTGACAAAAATAAAGAGGTACTGGTCAAAAATGACTGGGGAAAAATTGGGAAGAAAACTTGAAGAAACTTTATTGGTAGCAGGTCGCTCTTGAACATGACAGTTTCACTCCATAACCATGATTGAGTCGGGTTGGGTTATTCCGTTCACTAGTCATATCACCATTGGTCCTCTGTACCATCCATTTTTGGGGTTAATGCTTCCAATCCATTTCAGTGTCACTGATATGTTCAAGAGAAGTCACTCAGAGAAGTCACCAACCCAGCTTACGCCTCATCCGTTGTAATACCTTCAAACTCCATTCTTTCATGACTGCCACCCTGAACCTTGTATCATCTGATCGTTTTCACCTCTGCAAAATCATTTGCTCCATTCCGTGTCGTAGATGTGGGATTCACTAAGGCCTTCCTACGACGGGTCACTTCTTGTCTACATTAGCTCATTATCCAAGAAGTCGACTTAGGAACAACCCTTTCAGTACTTTCAAGCTTGTATGCCTTAATGGAAATTTTCTCACTTCCGACGACAGGTTTACATAAATGGCCTTCGACCGAAAGATTTTACGTGGTGTTCGACATCGACTCATGTATTCACACCACGTGAGTTGTACTGCAGTACCTTGAGGGTCATCATCATTATCGGTGATTCCTCTCGCACCTATTAATAACTTACATCATTGACTGGTAATCAGGTGATGTCTTTCCATGTTCGAAATCAGAACATCTTTTCACATGGGTCAACTTGTACTTTGGACAAAGATTGGACGAGTTTGAAGACCCCGGATCTAGTTTCATCCATCCGGGCTACGGTATATTCAAGAAAATAAAGGCATCAAATGTACATCATAGCTGCACAAATAATCATCCAAGACAAAGGATGATGGCTCTACCAGAATCATTAGTCTGTCACACAGACAGTTGTCTGTCATATATACATGGAAATGAATTTATAAAGCTGAGCATGGGAATACCCACCTCAGCTAGATCATGAAAACATTATGAAGGTAATGTATTCTATTGTATCTTAGTACAGGTCACCTTCCAGTTCGAAAAACCTTGAATCCTCATGATAAAGCATTTCACCCGACATCAGAAGATCTACGACCTCGTGCTTTAGGGGGCAACTGTTATAGACATATTTGGGCACTGCAACCCCAATCTCATATGTCCATAAACCAAGGGCTTCTAAGCCCCTAAAAGTGTTGTTTCATACCCTAAAGGAACAAGGTCAGATGATTACATCATCTCCCAGAAGTTCTCCCTAAAACATTGCTCAGAACTGGTCAAAATTGGACCATACAGATTGCTCCATGCTGAGGGTGTGATGCATCTCACCTGTTACACATAAAGGGTGTGATGCATACTGAAAAGCCCTTCTATAGGGTGTGATGAGCGAGAGCAGACAAATGGTAGAGGCAGTTTGCTAGGTGGAAACCCAGAGAATCTTCTAGAAACTGCCAATTTGACACTTGCCTCTCTGAATTTGCCCAGGGATGAGTAAGAGATCATGAAATCTCCAAGTGAAACCAAGAACTATCAGAGAAATGACACTAATCAAAATCCCAAAAGCTAACTCACCCACCTGCAAATATCTATATATGGATCCCTCATCCTAGAGATCCAAAGGCTGGAATTGGGTATTTTGTAAGGAAGTGCTATTGGTTTCTCTGTGAAACATTGTAGTGTTGGGTGATCTAGATTTTCATGAGGTGAATAGGGCTTTCATTCTGAGAGGATGGCACTGGATCAAACCGCTGGGTTGTAATCCTCTCTTCTACTACTTTTATCAATAAAGCTATTTGAGTTTTCCTCCATATTCTTGTATATTTCTGAATCTTGTATTGATATATGCATTTTTATGGCTAATATACATCAGATCCTATATTGTTTATGGTTATAGATCTCTATGCTTTGATGGTATTATGATGCTTTGACTCTACAGGTGTTCTTTGAAGCGGGACAAGTAAAGAAGGAGTGGTGAAGCTCTGTTAAAGGAGGGAGGAAACAAGCAAGGAGCCAAGTGAAACACTGAGATTGGTACTCTCTGCTTCTCTCTCATCTATCTCTCATAAAGGAAAACACAAGGAACTTTAGTTTGTTTGTTTCTAAGATAGCTACTTGTCTTAGTGGGACTAGCAGCTCTGAATGGACACTAGTTTTCCTGATAACACTTAGAACCAACCCACCACTTTATTAGAACTTAATGGTTGATCGATGGTAATACCAGAAGGGACCTTACAAGATATCATAGTTTCTGTTGACTCATGGGAATATATAGTAAATTTCTTGGTTACAAACCAAAGGAGTAGGTTGGATGGGCATCCTTTGATTATGGGTCAACCTTGGTTGGCAACAACTAATGCATATATTGGCTACCAAGAAGGCATCATGGCTATTACAAAGGGAGATGCTATAAAAAATCTGTTGGTATACCCTCTTGCCAGGCTAACTTTTCCCATTGTAAAAATAAGTAAGCAACCACTAGTGTACCTAGAAGAAAGCATCTGTTCATCACTCATGGTAGCGAAAGCACTGGAATTTAAAGATCAAATTGAAGATGAAATTATCAACAATTTTATAAATCAGCCAACTAATGTGAGTAATGTAAAGTGTCATATGTTGAAGGCAATCCTTGATAACGAATCCATGGAAGATCCCATGAAGGATACAAACGACCAGCATATTTAGACAACTGTTGTTCATAACAGCAAACCAGTTGAGATCGAACCAGGGAAAGTTCTAAATATCAATGTTGATCTAGATAGCGAACAACAAAAGAAGTTTATCTAGGTATTGCAGAGAAATAAAGGGTCTTTTGCCTAGGATTATCCTGATATGAAAGGGATAGACCCAGAGCTATGTACACACCACATTTATACAGAGATAGATGCGTGACACATTCAGCAGCCTCAATGAAGGTTGAAACCATACCTCAAGGATATTGTAAAAGAGGAATTGCAAAAGCTACTGGATATAAACTTTATTTATCCTATCTTAGACACTAAATGGGTCTCTCCATTGGTGGTCATCCCTAAGAAAAATGGGAAGTGGCGTATTTGTGTAGACTATCAAGAATTAAACAAGGCAACATAGAAATATTGCATTCCCCTCCCATTCATTGATCAGGTCCTCAATACGTTGGCATGGAAGAAATTCTCCTCCTTTTTATACGGCTTCAGTGGATACAATCAAATTCAGATTCCCCCTAAAGACAAGGAAGAAATGACCTTCACCTGTCCCTAGGGCACATTCGCATACAGGGTATTACCATTTGGCTTGTGCAATGCCCGAGCCACATTTCAAAGAGCTACACTAAGCATCTTTACTTATCTAATAAATGAAGGACTAGAGGTATATATGGATTTTGATCAAGCATTGCAAACACTAGAAAAGGTCTTAAAATGATGCATCTCTACTAGGTTATGTTTAAGCAATGTCAAGTGTGACATGATGATGATCGAGGGCATGATCCTGAGACATTACATCTGTACAGTAGGAATATAGGTAGATCCAACAAAAATATAGGTAATTCTTTTATTGCCTACCCCCTGCACCCAAATAGAGGTTCCTAGTTTCCTAGGATATGTAGGGTATTATTGCAGATTTATCAAGAATTTTTCATAGATTACAGCACCCATATATGCTTTAACTAGAAATGTTGATCTCAGTTGGTATCACAAGTGTGACATAGCTTTTGCAGGATTAAAGAAACTAGTCTCAACAACACCAATATTATGTGGACCAAAATGGTAGCTTCCTTTCCACATCTCCATGGACACATCAGATGTAGCTATAGGCGATGTCCTTAGCCAAGAGGAGGAAAAGAAACCTTATGCTATATATTACATTAGCAAAAATCTCACTCTTGCATAACTCAATTACATAGTGACAGAAAAAGAATTCTTAGCAGTTATTTATGCAATAGACAAATTTAGACACTATATAATTGGCTACCAAGTCTTTGTGTAAACTGATCACTCTGCCATTAGATATCTAGCTAATAAACCAATCACAAATGGTCGAGTAACACGATGGCTATTTCTCCTCTAGGAGTTTGACATTACTATCAAAGATCGTCTAGGAAAGGAAAATCTAGTTGCTAATTTTCTATCTCGAATCTTGAAGGTTAATGATCCACTAGCGGTAGATGACAAATTTCCAGATGAACACCTATTTTTTGTGGTAGTTAAGATGCGATGGTACGCAGATGTGGCAAATTATCTAGAAGTGGGGAAGCTACCTAAACATTTAATGACAAGAGAAAGGAAATTGATTGTTGAATGCAGTGCCCGATTCTCTTGGATAGGCAAATATCTTTTTGATGCAAGGGCCAACATGTGTATACGCAGATGTATCCATGAGGATGATATCCATGACATTCTGAAGGCTTGCTATGAAAAACCCTGTGGGGGACATTTCATAGAACAAGGACAAGACATAAGGTATTACAAATGGGCTATTATTGGCCCACTATTTTTAACGATGCTAAAAAATATGCACAGGCCTACGACAGTTTCCAAAGGATGGGCCAAACTAATGAAATGCCTCTGTAGCCCCAATTTGTCATAGAACCCTTTGAGCATTGGGCATTAAACTTCGTAGGTCCATTCCATCTACCATCCAATCAGAAGGCCTACATATTGGTAGCCATGGATTATGCGACAAAATAGGTGGAGAAAGTAGATTTGCCAAGAGCCACAGAGGAAGCAATGATTAACTTCCTTTTTGGGCTAGTTGTGTAGTATGGATTACCATGAGAAGTGATCACAGATGGGGGAAAACAATTCACAGGGAAAAATATTATTGCCACTCTCAGAAACCATCATATTACGCACAGGATCACTTCTTCGTATCACTCACAGGCGAACAGGCAGGTCAAAAGTACCAACAACATTATAGAAGCAATCCTAACCAAGACAGTCTAAATGCACCGGCGAGTTTGGGCTGCTAGACTGCTAGAAGCCTTGTCAGCCTATCGTACGATTTGGAAGAATACTACTAGATACTCTCCCTTCCAGCTTGTGTTCGGTAAAGAATCAATTTTTCCAACTGAATTCGAAATAAAGACTCTAAGGATGGCCCAGGAAGTGGGTCTAGATTTAACAGAAGCTCAAACCAAGCGTCTTCAACAGATTAATGAACTAGATGAGGCTTGATTTCTTGCTTTGCAATGAAAAATGGTATGATGGCCTTGTCAAGAAGAAAATGTTTCAAAAAGGGGATTGGGTACTTCTGTATGATTCCATATTCCACGACTTCCCAGGAAAGTTGCAAGCAAGATGGCTCAGCCCTTATGAGATTCAAGAAGTACATAACAATGGTACTCTTACCTTGACTACCATTAATGAATCCGACCATTCCTTTAAGGTAAACGGGCATCCAATGCACCTCTATCATCAACCACTTATGAATGAGTCTTTCTACGAGGAGGTACATGAGGACCCCTCCATGCAAATTCTAGCCTTTTCTTTAAAAAATTAAAATTGCTTGAAAAATTGTAAATAATGTACATATCTTTGTAGGCATTACCATGTAAATATGTTTTTTTTTTTCATTTTTCCTTCTTTGCTTTTGTTGTTCAAACAATTGAACATTTACCATTCAATTGATTGACCAACACATCTATTTTTCATTCTTTGTTTTCTCTGTTCAAACAATTGAACGTTTGTCATTCAATTGATCGAACAACACATCAATTTTTCCTTCTTTATTTTTGTTGTTCAACCAATTGAACGTTTGTTGTTCAATTGATTGAACATCACATATATTTTTTTCTTCTTGTTTTTCGTTATTCAAACAAATTGAACGATTGTTGTTCAATTGATTGAACAAAGTAGCTTTATTTTGTCACATTTCGTTGTTCAAATAATTGAACATTTGTCGTTCAATTGATCAAACAACACATTTTTATTTTGTTTTTATTTTTTATTTTTTATTTTTCAAACAATTGAACGTTTTTCATTCAATTGATTGAACAATACATTTTTCTTTTATAATTCACTATTCAAACAATTGAATGTTTGTAGTTCAATTGATTGAACATCACATTTTCCTTCATTGTTTTTGTTGTTCAAACAATCGAATGTTTTCCATTCAATTGATTGAAAAACAGATATTCCTTTTTGTTTCACATTGTTTAGACAACTGAACGATTGTCGTTCAATTGATTGAACAACACATTTTCCTTCATTTGTTTTTGTTGTTCAAACTATTAAACAATTTTCATTCAGTTGATTGACCAACACTTTTATTTCTTACTTGTTTTCGTTGTTCAAATTATTGAGTGATTGTGGTTCACTTGATTGAACAACACTTTTCTTTCTTATTTGTTTTCATTGTTCAAAATGTTGAATGATTGCCATTCAATTGATTGAATAATGCACTTTTATTTATGTTTGTTTTCGTTGTTCAAACTATTGAATGGCTGTTGTTCAATTGATTGAACATCACATTTTTTTCTTATTTGTTTTCGTTGTTCAAACTATTGAACGATTTTCATTCACTTGATTCAACAACACTTTTCTTTCTTGTTTATTTTCATTGCCCAAACAATTGAACAATTATCATTCAATTGATTCAACAACATACTTTCCTTGTTGTTTTTCACTATTCAAACCATTGAACGCCTACCATTCAATTGATTGAACAACACATTTCGTCTTTATTTTGATTTTGTTTTTTGAACAACTGAACAACTTCTGTTCAATTGATTGATTTGTTTTTTATTGATTTCATTGTACAAATGATTGAATGATTGTCATTCAAACAGTTGAACAACACTTTTTATTTTCTAGTTTTATTTTACCAATTGAACCACACCTTTTACGAGCTAAATTCTGAATTTTTCTCATTTTTATCTTGATAATTATGCCATTTTCTTCTTATTTTCTATTCCAAATAAGCACCATTTTCAATTAATTGTGCCTCTTCTAAAGAAAAATGGTAATAACAATATCATTATGACTTCTAAAAGCCTTTTTGTTGGTTATCTTTATTCATCAAGATAATACTGTGTATCTTTAGAATGGATGCCTCAGCATCTTTTCTTTTGGACACATCATGAAATGATTCATTATTCTTAATCCATATTGGCTTATGTTTATACTTCCAAGTGTATAAAACTCATCAATATACTATTAAGGGGGTAAGTGTATAACACTTCCATTGGCATCTTCTTACTTCTTACACCATCCCTGACTCTTAAGGAGCAAATGAGCCTCCCTTTTTCTACAAGAAAGATTCTAAAAGAAAAATAAAATAGAAAAATGCTTAAAACATTGTCCAAAGAGGATAGGGGGTGTCATCAAGAGCCAGCCTACCATGATCATAAGGATGTAACAGGTGACATTCCAATTTGGCAATGAGACCATTTGTTGGATTATTGGGGCCTAACCCAGGTTCGGAAGTGTTTTAGCCAAACAAATCCCGCACTATCGACCCTTTCGGCAATAATAAATGGAGCACAGACTGAAGTCTCACCCGAGGTAGTATATGAAGGTGCTAGAACTAGGTTTCCATACCCTAGGGATGTTGTGATGCGGTCTAGAAAGGTTGCGAATTGATCTACGCACTCACACTACTATGCACAGTTTTTTGGCCTTCGCGTAGCTCTGTGATGGGACACTTCCTAGATTCCTTATTATTATTGCAGTTATTATAGTTCTGATCTAATTCTTGGGGTCTCAATCAAGAACTCAATAGTTATAACCAGTGCACGTAACCATAAATCTTAAAGATATGCATAAAACCATAACATAAGATCAAACATATAGATTTTGCAACCAGATGCAATATAATTCAGAAACACTTATGTTATATTAATCTTCTATCTCATTACAATCCAAATCTTCCCTGTGCACTTAGCTGCAGGGGCCTGAACACACAACTGCGGACTCTACCAGGCCTTCGTGCACATAGCTGCGGAGCATCTATCTCCTATTACAACCCAACTCGGACTTACAGACTCTAATCTAATGCCGCATTTAGATTCCCATAATACTTCTTAACATCACCAAAAGGCAACCTTCTACACTTAGAGCCTCGCTCTATTTATACATTCCCATGGTCCACGGACCATGGGTAGGCCGACACATTCTAGATTAAATTACAATATTTTAGGGCAGACTACCCTTAGACTTGACCCATTGTAATTCATGCTCTACGCACTTCATGGAGCCTTTACAATATTAATACCCAAAATTATGGGCTTTAAGCCCCAAAACTGTTACACAGGGCCTCTGCTACCCAACACCAAGGCAATGAACTTCTTGATAATTAATTTGTCAGAAGAACAGGGGGTCTCATCATGAGCCAGCCTGATCATTTCGTTACACCCTGGTGAGTGGCACTATGGTTATCTCATCACCATGCCAGTATAATGGTCTCTTTGTGACAAAAGAAAGAAAAAATGACTATAGGAAGGAATTTGGCTCATTTGGGAGGGTTAAAAAGCAACCCTGCCGAGGCCATGCATTCTTGCTGGCAGTAGTGGCTCTGCTTGTGGTATTGAAGTATTATCTTATATTTCCATATGACATCTACCTCTTATCACCTATGACTTTAGATTATGCTGATGTGATTAATTCCTCTCACGGTAAAAAAAATTGACATAATGACTTAATATTGTTGTTTTCATTTGATTTGGCCAATTCACATCTGACAGCGGATATTGCTTAAGCGATTTATTGATTTTCGTTCTATTCTTTTTAGATTAGTTTTCGACATTTATTTTGCATCGGTTTATTTGCTATATTTTTCGCGCAATGAAAAGATGTGAATGCCATTTTCTCGTCATAGGGGGGATGGACTGCGTATGGATGGCACATATTCCAATTATGGATAACTGTGTAACAATCATTCGTATAAACTCCAGAGTATGAATTCCATGATGAGCAGGAATGTGTAATAATTAGCAAAAAATTCTATTTGGTCGAAGAATGGCAACCATTATGGTGGGCATGCGAGCATATGATTTTGCGTTAAGTATGGCTAACACGATGAATGACTTAACTAAAAACAATAATAATTATCCAAGTAACATTATTTCCTTGATAGTTTCTATGATATACATTGTTGTTGTGTTGCATTACATGGGTAAAACACAGTTGTATATAGAAGAACCAGACTCAAGGGTAGGAGCTATGGGTGGAAGAGAAATTCGGAGTGAGCCTCTAGTACTGATGGTGTTGGATCAAGTCCATGAAATCCTTGAATGCGCTTGCTGGTTGCATTATTTAAATAGATTGCAGGGATTCCATGAAGAGCTAACACTAGAACTTCTGCACAATTTACACAATGGTAGTACAATGATCAATGGCACAAGCATGGTGTTTTTTGAAGAAGTCATAGCCAAAGTCACTCGAATTCTAGTAGAAGGGGAAAAATGGGTAGACAAATGCATCCATTTATACAGCACAATTGAAGCATTCAAGGACCCATGCAAGAGGTTGGTATGAACGGGGAAAGGAATTCATCCTTCGGCACTGCAACAACCATGGCAAGAGCTAGTGGTCATCGTCCAAAGATATATCACCTACAATGTTTGGCATGACGTGGTAAAGCCCCGACAACTGAGACTCCTAGCCATTTTAAAGTGAATAATTTTAGTTAATTTACCAGTTTATCTAAATTCCTTATTACACGATGTTGCCCAACGGGTAAGGACAACCAAGGACCCACAAAGTGTAGTCAACCATCATGGGTTAATTAATTAAATCATCACAAATAGATTGGCATAACAATTAACATGGGATAGTATCATAAATCATACCTTGGCTCCACCCCTAGAAAATGAGGAAACAGATAAGCGAGGGCCAATAACCCTAGGCCCAAAGAAAATATTAAAGTGAAAGAGCCCCACTACACCCATAGAATCATCTAAGCATAGACACTCTGTGAGAGTAAAAACCTAGCAGAGCATTCCAATCCAAGCAGAGGAAGCCAAACCATCCTGCACACCTCCTCTTAGTTCGCAATACCCTCCTTTGCAAGACTATGAGGAGGAAGTGGCAAGGGTTTTAGGACACATGGGAGTGTGTTATACAACAAATTGACCCCCTCATCAACTCAGAGGGGAAAGACATGATAGCTAATTGAGTCACTAACATACCCTTAGGCTTGCAGAGAAGCTTTATAGAGCAGGTTGTCAGTGCTAGAAACAAGGCATGTGATCTTGGTCTTTGCTTCAGCTATCATATCTTTCCCCTCTGAGTTGATGAGGGGGTTAATTTGTTGTATAACAGAGTGTTTACCGAAGGCAGGGAACAACCAAGGAACACTGAAAAATAGAACTGTACCCTTTACTAGTCAGTCCCTACTGACAGTTCTGGTCATGAACAAACCCAATGATGCACTGATGCCATGGAGGAACATATGGAGTCAATTCCTGGTATAGAAACACCGCTCGAAGCTGAGGAACATCAAGTAGTAGACATCGGTCCAGTGGACCCCCTAGCAGAAAGAAACCCTGAAGGTGAAAACTTGAGAGATGCCAATCAACCAAGTGATATTCCCTTTCCAAAGTCCATTGTGGATGAGGCCTACCAAGGAGAAGACCATGAGAATGATGACTATTCAGGAGATACCATTGCATTGGAATCTTCTGAACAAAAAATGAATAATAATTATGAGTTGGCAGGAGAAATTCCTCCAGGAAACACAGTTCCAATTAGGAACATTCCTGATGATGACATAGTGCAGCCTATACAGGTAGTAGAGGGTAACGCAGCTACAGACGGAAGCCCTAGAGTAGAAGAGAAGTTAATTAGGCAGTTGAAATATTGGCTAAAAGAAGTGAGTAGAACGAAGAAATTGAAAGTAGAAATTGAAAGTGCAGGAACACAAATAGAACAATGTTCTACGAAGAATGCTGAGACTCAGACATAGTTTCTTGAGGGTTTCACAAAAGAAACCCAAATGGAGCCAATTATGAGAGAAGATACTACCATACAAACTAAGGAGCCTTGTATATTTTCACAGGGAACTCAAATAGCCTACCGCACTATGGACATTGCAATCCAAACTAATATTGAAGAAAAAGTTCATGTTGATTGTGTAATTTTGGAAGCAGTTGAAGCTTCTATGTAGACTGAACCTGCGAAAACTCATGATGTAGAGGTTCAAATAGGTGAAACACCTCTTTACACCCCGTTGGTTAGAGAGGCCATTACTAGAAAATTACAGAATGAGCTTTTGACAGTTCACCAAGAACTAGCTCAGCACAAGGAAAGGGTGGTCTCTTTACACGAGCACCAAGGGCTAAAGAAAAAGTTCGAAGCACTTATCAGGATAGAAGACAAGACCTTTCCTCAATATAAGGATGAGAAAAAGAAGGTTGAAAGATTAGAGGGTCAATTGTAGAAATCCAGAGAGAAAATGGAGACTGTCTGTTCTCTCTATTTAGACACTTTGTCTTGCCGAGCCCTCGCCACCAATTATGCTTTATTTCTTATGTAGAGATACCTCCTGATAAAACTTAAGGCCATTAAGGCTGGTAAATAGTAGAAGTTAAAACCACTCCTGATTTTATTAAATGTTTCAGAGAACATGATGAGAAGGTTCAACACCTCCTTTTAAGGTCTATATGCATAATTTTTCTTTAGAGAATGACAAGGATAGCCACCCTGCTCCTTTTATAGGAGACATTCAGCTTTAGGAGTTCATCTCATTTGTTGCTAATCAGCTAAAATGGGCCAAGGATTACAAAACATTCAAAAGGTATGAGTATGGCATTAACCTATGGGTCAGAGGAGAGCCTACACAGCCATTGATCCTATCTGTCTGGCATAAGCAGTTTATGAAAAAAGACAATGTTGTAGGAAAATTGGGGCCTATCCACACTGATATCATTCAGGCTAGAAATGAATACTTCCAAGACATTTAAGAAGAAGCCTTAGCTGCATCAAGGAAAAGATGGGAAGTTTCCACTAACATTGTGAGGGGCCGAGAGCCGTTCCGATACTGTAACTTCCAATCTTCCTCTTCCCCTTTTTATAAATATAGGAATATGATTTTAACAATGGGACCAGATTGGATAGGATGATGCTACAGATCCCCAATCATATGGTACCCTCTTGATCAATACTATAGTGATTATATCTTAAAAGATCATGTGGTAACCCAAGCTTTTGATGTCCTTAAGAAAAAGAATGGTTTTAGGAATTACAGGGAAGAAGTATATCCTGCTTATTCCCTCACACAATTGCATCAGAACTATGCTCTTGCATGAGGGCGTGAAACAAGGTAAGCTAGGGAGTATGTTGGGACAAGAAAAAGGAATGATTTCTCTTCATTAAATTCTTCATTTATCATTCATCCTTATAATATTATCTCCGTTTATAGATTAAAATGAGGAAAATATCATCTAAAATTGGGAGAAACCATTTGGTGATAGAATAGGTGAATTTATACAAAAAATTGATTCTTTGCTATCTTTGTATGTAGAGGTGTGATCGGGAAAAAGTTGTTTAGTTTCCAGAATAGCATGGGGCCATAAAGGGGAAAAGCCACAGTGTCCGGGGTAGACAAGGAAGTGGAAGATCAGTTCAAACATTCCTGCTTTATCATATGATCATATTTTATATTGTGAAATCCTCAAGATCTTCTGATCCTGAGGATTCGCTTTTATCCAAGTTTCTCTTTATGTTATATATAGGGCCGAAAGGCAACTAGATGCAGGTTCAGACTTTTAATTTGTAATTATTCTTTTTTGAGGCATAAATGTTGTTAATTAAATGACTCTATCAACTGTTACTTGAAGTTAATGAAAGAAGGTTGCATTTGATACATCTCCGTATTTTGAATTTGATTAAGCAGAGGCTTCTGGCGACTCTAGGCCCAGTCACAAGAAGCTCCACTACTCATTTGTGTTATAGTTTTATATTCAGTCTTTCCAATTGACTTAATGTTTAGTTATTTCATTTATTGTGAAGATTTGTGATATTAATTTATATTGTTGTTCAATTAGATTCATATTGAAGTTGTTAGATAAACTTAATTAGTGCTTTGATTGAATTGAGTGAATGCGTGTTTACCTACTGTTCATTTGAATAGATGTTATCATAGATCTTGAAAAACAAGACTGAATTACTTCTACAGATCGCAATATAGAATGTTTTACAATTAGGAATCCCTTATCATTGTTGCCATTCAATTACCGATTGTTGTTCACTTACTGATTGTTGTTCATTTACTATTACGATTCAATTGTGTAATACAGATTGGTTTGAGTTGTTATAGATTTGTAGTGTTGTTCTATAGTCATAGTTTCTCTACTTTATTAAGCTTGACTAGTCTCAAGCTTATTTGAATGAGTCTTAGTCCAATTCTTATTTGCATTCAGTTTCAATTTATTTCGAAACAAGTTGCATAGAATTACATTGTGTGTTGTGATAATTTCTTTCATAGATACTTCTTTGCAGAGTTGTGTGAATTGGATTGAAGAATTATCCTTTAGTGATTACAACAATTCATCATTAGATAACCTCTAGCTTCACTGCACATACTATGTTGGCACTCTTGAAATAGAAAGACTTACCTCGGGTTGGAAACTAATGCAGGGATTAAGATTTCCTGTAAAAATACATCTTAATGACCCAACACTTTCCATGTGTTAATCAAAGTTGGTAGTTTACCCACAATGATGATATTCTTTCCAAGTATAATGTGGTAATTCAATATAGCTACTTCCAGATATTTTAGAGATGAACTTTTAATACCAAAAATAGTTACTCAATTAGTGATTCATTCACTTGTGAAATATCTGAAAATAAAAAACAGGTAAGTGATTAAATGTTTGATGCAACGAATGACTAAACCAAGGTGCAAGTAATAGCTTGCGCTGGTGTAGGAAGGAGTTCCTTGCACAATCCATTTGAAAATGAATTAAAATAGAGAACAAGAGTAAAGATAAGGAGAGAAAGATATTTCATAAGCAAAATAAACACAAATACTCTTCAAACCATGGATTTTTTTCACACATAGGCTACATAATATACTTTAATTCAGAACTTAAATATTAGTGATTAAACTATTACATCACACAGCTGCAAAAGAAATAACCACATTGTCTTTCTGAATAGCGAAAGTGAGAGGGGTAAATGAGCTGGGTTGGTTGGGCCCTATCCAACCAGCTCGTTCCCCTTCAACACTTTAAAGATACATCAAAGAAGAACTTAAATGTTGCACACATAAATCATAACGGTTCCTTGTATTACTCGATTTTGCAAATTACATTACAAAGCATTCCAACCCCAGAGTGAGGCGATAAATATATTACATAAAAAAAAATGATAGTCGATGGTTCGAAACCTTCCTATCTATGATCTACATCATATATATCCTTTCGGATCCAAGTCGTTTACACTAATTATAGATAATTCTCATTCAGGCCTCTCGTCCAAACAGACTTAGAAAATCGAAATTACAACTTTGGCTAGTGGTTATAACTTTGCTTGGCTGTAACCTAACTTTGGAGAAAAATCCCTGACTATGTGCCACCTATTATCTTGCTTCAAATCATCAGTAGTTAGACTCAAAGTCGAAGATCGAGATCTATCCTCATGGAATATAGCTTCTTGGAAATCTCAAACAGTGGTGGTGCAGGAATCTACCCACACTAGTCAACTCATTCATCATTAACACTAAGTTCCATGATTACTCTAGGAAATCAATATGAGTTACAAGAAATATGTAAATAGGCACGAAATATATATAAAAAGATTAATAAAGTGTTGTAATAAATATTAATATAAAATATGAGCATGTACAGGAAAAGGGTAACCATCTTGTACTAGTGCAGGAAAGAAGGGTCTTTTATTAAGATAAAATAGAGGTTGATATTGATGGAAATGGGGTAGAAAATAGAGCAATTTAGGATATCAACATCCTCCCATCCCTAAGTTGTTGTGTGTCCTCACACAACATTTTACCTCTGAAAAAAAACCTTCAAAAATGAATGGCCAACTCCTTAGTTTTGCACTTCAATGTTTATTCTTGTCTTTACTATCTTTGGCTTCTTGTCTCAAGGTCTTCGCAGCTACTTAGTCACCTTCTTTAGGCATCTATACTATCTAGAAGCCTGATATTTCCATACCTTTACTTGTCATTTCTACCTCTTTACTTCTGCTCGTAAATCTGCCTCACTCTGTTTCTGTCAACTCTGCTCATTCATGACCTAGTTCAAAGCTTCCAGGTCATGGAATTGTTGCTCCAGTTCCACTGTTCTATTATTGAGGAAGAGAGTGGATGGTGTTGTGCTAAGGTCTCCAGGTGTGAATGCCATTTCTGCCACAGACTCATCATCAAGGTAGAGGTTGTTGAAAGTCTGCCTAATGACAACGCTAAGGGTTTTTATGCTTAGGGTTTTGATGTTACTGAGGGTATGGATGCCCTCACCAATCTCTATGCCAGGGGTTTCAGTACCCTCTGTGTCTACTTCCTCCAAGCTCTTAACACCTTTTTCTCCTAGTTTCTTAGGGGATTTTACACGCTATCCTTCCAAATCAATAAGGGTTTCCATTCCCCATTCTTCTACCACTACAGGGACTTCAATACCCTATCCTTCAAACATCGCAGGGTCTTCAATACCTTTCCTTTTGAAACCACGAGGTATTCAATGCCCTGATCTACAGAAACACAAGGTCTTTAATGCCTTGAACTTCTAAACCTATAGGGTCTTCACTGCCCTGCTCTTCAAAATCATTGAGGGTCTACACATCCAGTTTGCTGAAATTGTCAGGACACTCTTCATACTGTTCCTCTTCGTCCTCCTCTACCTGGACTTCGTCGGTGTTCGGTGTTGATGATGTTTTTCTACTCCTTAGCCTGCTGACAAACATTAACAATGGAACACTGTCTTCTTCATTCTCTTCATCCTCCATAGTGTGTGCCACTGCATCTGCGAGCACTGAGAGATTCTGAACTATGGGGGAGACTTGGGGTGAATCGTCGATTACAATTGGAGAACCCGACTAGTTTGTTCCTTGGTCGACAAATTTCCTCCTCATCGAGGTCCTAATTTTCCTTTTCTTTGTTGTAGGTGGAGTCTTTTCAATGAACCTCTTCTCTGATTGTAATGGTGAGCCTTTACTTCACCACTTGGTAGGAGACAATGTCTCTGCCTTTCTCTTCTTACTTACACTTGTGCTAGTAGGATCTTTTGCACCCGTCACTCAGAACTCTTTTAGAACTACCTCCCACGCTATTCCCTTTTTTTACAAATTCTTTCTGACCAGCGTCGTAATGAGTCCATCATGGCAGAGTTTGTTTGCAACCTCGCTTGCACTTCCACTCTGCACATTTTTTGCCATCTTTTCAAGGCTCCTGAGCAAGAAGTGAGGGAAATTAATTAGTTTCCATGCCTTGAAATGTGATAGCAATCGAAGGTGGTATACAAATGCTAGGGTATAATGTCCTTCAGCTATGACAAGCTTTTGTAATAGGAACAGTAAATCTCGCCATTTCCCAACCATGGAAGTCTATGGAAGTCATTTTTTCTAGTAAACCTTAATCCTTTTATCAACCACGAACTAATGCCAACACTTCTTCATCAACTGATCCTTTTTAAACCAGTGCTCCCTTGTATGTGGCAGGACTATGGCTTGTGAAATGAACTCTTTGGTAATTTTAAACTTTAAGGACGCAACCCTCACTTGGCCTTCTTTCAACGTCCTTGCAAACTCTAGCACTACAGCCATGTCGAACCCGTCAAATTTTTGCAGGAATGGAAAGAACCTCGTTTTTTGCAATAGTGCAAAACTGTTCCTGTACTCGGTGGTTTTTTCAATCTCCTGTAGTGATAGTGGTTCACTCATCAAAGGTTCCATTTCGAACCTCCTCCACTTCACTGATCACACCCTCAAAACAATTTTAGGGTAGCTCCAACGTTCACTGAGAATTTTATGCTAGAGGTCCCTCGCCCTCCATCTTTTAGACCCACTCACCCAGCTATGATGCAACAATCCCCTCCACATCGCGTGTAGATTCATGTCAACTTGTTATAGGTGAATTTCGATGCTTGGATGTAGTGGAGGTATAGGTGGCAGTGATGCAACGAATAGAATGATCGGATTACGAGTAGGTTAATGATGGTTAGGTAATGAAAAATGATTGCAAGGAGGGTGAGTGCAGGTTATCAGACAGTGGTACCCTTCCACAGTCAGCATCATAATTCAATCAGACATATTTCAACATTTATTAAAAAAAGCTTAGATTTCAACCTTACACATCTTGCACTTTAAATATTTGTTCCTAGATAAGTAATTAATGAAACAAAGCATCAATTAAAACATGGAATGAGATAACATATCAACATGTGCAGAAAAATACAGGCCCACAAGTCTTTGATAAACCATTTTAGGACTATGTAAATTTCTTTCATAGTCAACTATATTTCTACATTAGACCTGCTTGTACTACTGCGTTTGCACTACACTGTGCTTGCACCAGATATTTTTGCCAAACAAGAATCTGATAGGACATACTTCTGTAGCTGGATTTTTATTATTTATTTATTTATTTATTATTATTATTATTATTATTTTTTTTTAATTTGCCTCATTGTACAAGAAAAATTTATTCGCCATCCTTTGGTGCTTCTCAACATGAATTTAGAATGACTACATCAAATTCTGCAATCAACTTATGAGGGAATAAAAAAGTGGAAAAAGGGTAAAAAATTTAGAATGGGGAGGAATATTACAGTAGGCATTTCAGAAACAATATCACCAAGAGGGATAAATGAAACGGGATGTGGGAAAAAAAATCAAGGGAAAAGAGGGATTCTATGAAATCCAATAAGGGTAGTGTCTTGGAACAAAAGGAAGTTAATTCATGGGGAATTTAGAAAATAAATTTAGTGGGAAATTTCGAAATGGAAAATAGAAGAAAGACAATATTTTTATCTTCAAATCATCCTGCACTAGTGCAGGAAAAGATAACTGCAGCAGGAAGTAAGCGTTTACTTGGATAAAAATGTACATGCTAGTTATCCCAAACTTGGGTAAGTGCTCGGTTTCATGAACCCGCTTCTTCTTGGTGGCAGCCAGCATATCTAAAAATCAAGTAATCATTCCCTTTTTATTAGAATTTTGATCTTCTTACCAGAATGCTAGTTTTCAAGTTGATCCTTCTACAATAATATCAATCAACTGATTTTCACCATTATAGGTAATTTTTTCTTTTTATACCTTTCATTTTTCTTTGATTATTTTTTCAATAAGGACAAGAAGGAATCAATTCTTCAACAGGCTGGTATAATCACCTACCAACTCCTTTTCAAATGGTTGTTGGACTTGCTACATAAAATTGCCTTTAGTACGGAGCTGAAAACATACCTTCAATTTATGCCCATTTACCAGGAACACAAAATTTCGTCCATCAATCATCTTTATTTCTACCACTCCATTTTCGAACACTTTGACCACCTCATAGGGTCCCATCCACTGTGTATGTAATTTTCCTTTAAAATTTTTGAATCTTGAATCATAAAGGAGCACCCAATCACCTGGTTGGAACTACTTTTTCTGAATGGACTTGTCATGCCACTTCATGCGTTGTTGTTGAACCAAGATGTTTGATTGAATAGCATCCCTTCATATATCATCTAACTTTTTAATTGTAGAAGGCATTGCTGCTGTGCTTCAAAGAGATCTAGCCCCAATTGGACTGCAGTCCTGAAAGTCTTGATCTGGAATTCTATCGACAAGAGGACTTGCTTCCCATACACCGGCTGATATGGTGTGTGTCCCATGCTATTTCTCAAAGTAGTTTCATAGGCCCACAATGCTTCCGGTAATTTGCCAGCCCAATCCTTTTTGTGCATGCTTCCCATCTTTGTGAGGATGAACTAAATTACCTTATTTGTGGACTCCACCTAACCATTAGCTTGCAGGTGACATGGTGTAGATCTCCTATGCCATATTTTATACTGCTCCATCACACCTTCTACCAAATTAGAAATAAGCTTTGATCCATTGTCAGAAGCAATTTCTCTAGGCACACAAAATCTAGTAAAGATTTAGTAAAAATAAAATCAACAACAACTATTTCAGTAGCAAAAGAAACAACTTTAGCTTCTACCCATTTTGTAACAAAATCTTTACAAACCAAAGTATGCTTTGTATTTTATGATGAGGGATTTATTGGTCCTACGAAATTAATAACCCATTTTTCAAAATGCTCAATCATCACCTGAGGACATAAAGGAATTTCATTGGTTTGATTAGGCTAGCCAATTCACTGAAATCTATCGCACTACTTGACATATTGTTTGGCATCCTTGAACAAGGAAGGCCAAAAATAGCCATCTTGTAACATTTTTTATGATGTCTACTTATCGACGAAGTGATCTCCACAAGGTTCATCATGGGAAACTTTTAAGATATCAAACACCTCTTCCTCTCTTACACATCTATGGATAATGAGATCTGCTCCAGTGTAAAAGAGTTCTCCTTGGATACAAGAATATGCAACACTTTTCTGAATGATATTCTGCATTTCATGAGAAGATAAGTGAGGTGGTAATTTTCCAGTGACTAAATAGTTAGATATTTCAGCAAACCATGGAGATTTTGTTGACAAAACAAAAAGATTTTCATCAAGAAAATCATCATCAATAGGAATTGTTTCACTAGGATTATTTAATCTTGAAATATAGTTTGCTACTACATTGGATTTCCCTAGTCTATCAACAATAGTAATATTAAATTCCTATAATAATAAGAACCACCTAGTTACCCTACCACTAGCTAATGGTTTATTCATCAAATATCTTATAGTGGAATGGTCAGTATGTAAAAAAACTTCATATCCTGTAATATAATGTTTGAATTTATTAGTAGATAAAATTACAACTAAAAACTCTTTCTCAGTAAAAGTATAATTGAGGTCAGTGGGTGACAAGTTTTTGCTAATGAAATAAATAGCATAAGATTGTTTGTCTTCTTCTTGTCCTAAAGCTACGCCAATAGTAGTATCTGAGGCATTAGAGGAAATATGGAATGGAAGGGACTAGTTTGGTCCTCTCAAAACTGGTGCCTAAACTAGCTTTTCCTTCAATGTCTCAAGGGACCGTTGGCAAGCCGTAGACCAAGAAAACTCACTATCTTTAGCCAAAAGCATGAAAAGGGGGGTAGCTATCCTTGAGGAATTATCAATGAATCTCCTATAGTAGCCCACATTTCTATTTTTGCAGGGTCAACCTGGATACCTTTGTCGTAAATAAGATGGCCAAGAACTACTCCTACATTACCCATTAATGTGCATTTCGTGTCACTCAAGGTAAGATGGGCTTCTTGGCAGTGAAGAAGCACGTTTTCTAGATTCTTGAGGGCTTCCTGAAATGAACCACCAAACACAGAGAAATCATCCATATAGATTTCTACACATTCAAGGTCAGCAAAGATAGCCAAGACTACCCTTTGAAAGGTAGTCGGGGCATTACATAGCCCAAAGGGAAGAACTTTATAAGAAAATGTATCCCATGGGCATGTAAAAGTGGTTTTTTCTTAATCCTTGGGTGTTATCTGTATATGGTTACATCCACTAAAGTCATCTAGCAAAGAAAAGTACTTCTTACCAACAAGGGTATCGAGTACCTGATCGATGAAAGGAAGGGGGAAGTAATCTTTGAGAGTGGCTTTATTCAATTCTTTGTAATCAATACAAATGTGCCATCTACCATATTTCTTTGGGACTAACATTAATGGAGAGATCCATTGGTCGGGCTCCATCTTGAATATAGATATGGTTTGTATAAGTTTCAGGAGGTATACCTTTCATATCTTCATAACCCGATGCAAAGGCATCAAGATCGTTTGGTAACAAATTCACAAGCTGCTCTCGTTGAGAAGGATCCAAGTCTGAACTGATATACAAGGATTTACCTGGAATAATCTCAACAAGAGTAGTGTCAAGCTCAAGAGCACACAAAGGTGTCACTAGAGATGGTGGTGATGGAGGTATAGATTCCTATCCTTCCTGAAAATCTAGACCGAAAATCTGATTCAATGATTCGAAATTGGGCATGGTGTCTAGATTGTTTAGGAAGTCTTGAATCTCACCCTCTTGTGAGGACTCAGCATTATGAGGTATCAATAAAATGGGTTGGGTCTCCTCATCACTACTGTAGTCTAACCATAAAGTGTCTCGGAGCTCCTGAATAGATCTATCATGTGGATATAATGTGCCCTTCTTTCTGGAATCTCCATGGGAAATATACATATCACCAGAACAACATCCGCTATAAGCACTGGCCGTAGCAAGCCATGGTCATCCAAGATCAAGGGATCACCTCCCATAGGATTCTTTGACTGAAGCACAATGAAATCTGTGGGATATTCCCAAGAATCTAGGGAAATGACCACATCATCCAATACACCTTCCAGCTTGATTTTGGATCTATCCGCTAATTCAAGCATAGTGGGAGTAGGACGAATATGGACCAATCTAAGTTGATCCATGTTTTGCTTGGTCATAACATTAATGGATACCCCTAGGTATATAAGTACATTGGAGAGAACGACATCACCTATCTGAACAGAGACAACAGAGTTTCTGGGGTGAGTATATATTTCCATGTGCATATGATGAGCCCCAATTTTGGTACAATTTGGGCTCATTTTGGCCTACTTTACTTGCTCAAACCATTCATCTTTATTTGCTTATGCATGCATTTCTTAGTTTATGCATGTTGTTTGTAGGAGGAAGGTTAGACACTCTATCTACGTGACTAATGCATTGTGATTCCAGGTTTTGGCAATAAAAAGGGGAGCAAGAGACAAGGCAAAAGGGATAAGGAGACAATAAGGTGGCATTGCTGATTTTGTGGAGAGATGTCCACGGTATTGGGACATTCCTCGTGATTCCCACCAAGAACTCCGAGCTCAAATCAATCTCCCCTCCG